>RJWJ010004834.1:0-72572 GCA_004363605.1 Indri indri
AAAATTTATTTCACATATATATGTATACATACACATACATAATACGTGTACACACACATATATGTTGGTTTTAGATTTGCTTGATGTCAGACTATCTTTTAGCCAGTATCATGGGTATAAAAAATTCAAAAATTTTTCCTTACTGAGAGGTTAAGGATTATAGATATGAAGTGCTTTCCTATAATCTTAAATTACATTTAATTTTAACCTCAATTAGGTTGATTAAATGGTCCAGTGCATAGCATGTGATCCTCAAAATTTTTGTTATACCCCTGTGATTTATAATAAATGTCTCGAGTTAGAATTATAATACATCTTGCTTCTATATCTGCTACGCTGAACACAGTCTTTCTTGTGCCACAGAGTTTTAATTGTTTAAATAAAGACTGTCCTAGAAATCTTACTACATGTAAAATATGAGTCAGTTTTCACTTTGAGAGAACACTGGAAGTGAAATGGAAAACATTTAGGTTATTTTTATAAAATAAAAAATAGTGTACTATTGCTTAAAATGTGATGTCTGAAAGTAAATATATAGCTTTTAGCTTTATTATTAGTTTTGAGTTAGTTACATGCTAAATTATGTTCCTGAAATTCATAAAAAGTGACATTTAGGCTAATATATAACTGGTGTAATAGCAGAAAAGGTTGAGAACTAACTAACGTTCTTCAAGAGCATGTAGTCACTACACAGAAGAGTCATTCTTAACCTTTCATTTGCAGCCTGTGAATGAAATAAACTATTAAAAAATACATATTGGTTTTGACTTTTAGGAAGGGACGGCATCTTATGAATTCTGTATAGGGTATATGCATCCCTAAAATGATGGGGGCCACTTACAAAGAACATGAAACCACATGGCTAATAGGTGAAATTCCCCTTGGGTTTAATGAAAATAAAATTTGGCATAAATGTAGAGGAATGGGGAGAGCATTAGAACTTTTACAGGAATTAACGTACTCTTCTGAGGTTTAACCATGTATTCTCAAATTTCCATCGTCTTATTTTTATTAAGGGAGTCAGTGCTTTCCAAGGTTAAAATTATAGGCTCTTGAGTTACGGTGATTGGGTGCAGCCTTAGCTTTTCCGCTATTAAACTATATCAATTGGTATATTGGAATACCTTTCTAATCCTCATTTTCCTCACCTGCATTGTGAGGCTAATATAAGATCTAGCAGCCAACTTAACGAGATAATCTCGACAAAGTATTACAAAGATCTAGCATAGTGCCTGGCTCATTAATATCATTAATATTATTATTATTGATATAGGCTGAGTATCCCTTATCTGATATGCTTAGGACCAGAAGTGTTTCATATTTAGTATTTTTTCAGAGTTTGGAATATTTGCATATATGTAATGAGATATGTGGGGCTGGGACCCAAGTCTAAACATGAAATTCATTTATGTTTCATATATATTTTATACGTATAGCCTGAAGGTAAATTTATATAGTATTTTAAATAATTTTGTGCATGAAACAAAGTTTTGACTCTGTTTGGACTGTAACATGAGGTTGGGTGTGGAAGTTTTCACTTGTGGCGTCATGTCAGTGCTCAAAACGTTTTGGTTACGTATATCGCCTTTGCACCACCTAAGCCAGAGCTACAAATGTGCCCATCCCCCAGCCAAAAAAAAAGAGTTTAGGATTTTAGAGCATTTAGGACTTAAAATTTTTGGATTAGGGATGCTCGACCTATATATATTTTCTGATTACATAATGATAAATGTTAATTGTGAAAAATTAAGGTACATATAAAGATGAAAATAAAAATATGCCTATCACTTTTACTCATAATTCAAATACTCTGGAATAACAGTGCTGCATTTCCTTCTAATATATATATTAATATATATATTGCATATATATTATATATGCAATAAACGTGTGTAGGTGAATCTTCACATTTATTTCCACATATATATATACTTGGAAATGAATAGTATATGTGATTTTATATGTAGCTTTTATTGTCTTCTTTTGATTCAGGGTTTGAAGAGAACGCTTTATGCTATCAGACAATCAAAGATGCTTTAGAGAGAGAGAGAGAGAGAGAGAGAGAGAGAGAGAGAGAATGGGTCCTCATTGTTGGACAGGATCCTGAATCCCAAGCAACATTCCTACTAACTCTTATGAAAAATAATGGCATGCCCTGTAATTATCTCAATCAAATAAAAATGGTAGTATATGATTATACACACACACACACACACACACACACACAAACACACACACAGATCCCTCAGCCTCATCTCATGATGCATGAACACTGATTTCTATTTTTGGCCAGTGTACCTACAGAGTTTCCAATATTGCTCTTCTGTCAGTATTTTATATTCACTCCATTCCACATTTTTAAACCTGGTTTAATCCAGCAGTGTTCATCCTGCTTTAATACAGTCTTACATGTGTAATCTTTCTAAAGACTACTCTAAAGCACCAACTCACCCCACTGCTTTCTCTACTGTCTCTCTCTCTTTCTCCATTCTCCTTGACATTATCTACTCTTCTGTTGCCATTGGAGTTTCTTCCTCATCTTTCTAAACTCGTATAAGATTTAATTTTTCTACAAAAAACAGGTAAATTCCCGGATCTTCTGTGAAGTCTCTGTCTGTCCTTTTCCCTTAATGAGAACTTCCTTTACTGAACTGCAGTATAAACTACTGCATCCCCCACTCACTGAGCATTTAGAGTAAATTCCTTGTTTCCAGGGTCTTAATTTAAAATTGGGAAATATTTGGAACTCCCCGCTTAACATCTAGGAATTCAGAAGGAAAGCTGCTCTAACTCATATATGTTTCCCACTGTTCTTAAATATTTTTTAATGTTTCTTTATTAAATTCATATATTTACAGAAGATTATATTGTCTTACCTTTCTCCTAGTTGGTATAAGATTAATAAAATTTCCACAATTGTCATATTGACTTACTTATGCTGTCAAGAAATGTAAAGATACAAGCAATGCCACTGGGGCTCAGTTTTTTAGTCAAGCCACTATCCACAATTGCTTTTTGGGAGAAAAATTCAAAGTGTCAATAATTCACAAGATAGATGATTATCAAGTTAGGGATAAAATGACAGCAATAAGCTAATTTCTTCTACCTTTCTTATAATGTCTTCTAAAACCATATGGCGGGGCATGGGTTGTTCAAGTCTGAGGGGTCATGAAAGTGAAGAAAGAATTGAATCAACAGAATCTCCTAGGACTGTGGCAAATTTAGTCTTTGTTCACTTGTATACAACTCCAGGATGCGAAAGGGCCAAAGCGCTTCAAAGAGGGTTCTAATACTAGCACTCAGTGTTGCTATTACCTTTTTTCTTACATTTCCTGTCTTCCTTGCTACCTTATACCCTACAATGATAAGAACAGAGTCTCCTTCATGTTAGATGCTTTCAAAGTTTATAGTAATATTGATATAACGGTGTATGGCCCAATTCGACAAGAACATCTTGCCACAGTCTTAAGAACAGATATTTAACACTCCAGATATTTAATAAAAAATGAGTATGACGACATGTGGGCACATATCAATGTTCCAATAGTAATGATCCTGATAAAAACATTCTCATCTAGGTATAAAATTACATTATATGCTTAGAACAGTGTTTCTCACTGGGGACAATTATTTCCCTATGAAGGTATTTAGCAATGTCTAGAGACATTTTTGGTTTTATAACTGGAAGGCTGCAGCTGGCATCAAGTGGGTAGGAACCAGGGATGCTGCTAAGCATCCTACATGCACAAGACAGCCTTCCTAACAAAGGCTTATTTGGCCCAGAGGTGGATGGTGCTGAGGTTGAGTCAGCCTGGCTTATAGTTTCTAACGGAAGTGTAATTTTTTTAGGTGGGTTCTTTAGCATTGGAGAATGGATCACTCTTTAATTTTGGCAACAGAGCTTACTGAATGTCATTCAGGGTAAGACACTAGAATAAAAACTGCTCCAAGAACTAGATAAATACTCTGTTCTTACAAAAGGTTACAAAACACTCTCACCAACCTGTTGGATGCACGATAGGAGGGCTACCACTCTCTCCATAAATATTCATCACTATGGAAACCTTCCCACGTCTACGCACTTCTGTAACCTTAAATGATAAGCACATATTTTATAAGGATGTTGAAGAAAAAAAGCAAATAAAGTCCTTTATTGGCATCCTATTGAATGTTTGATTATAGATTCTAGGCCAGGGTTTTGCCACCCAGGCTGTTTATTAAGATCACCTGAGGAAACTTTAAAAATTCTGATGCTTAGTCACTTCCACCCCAAAACAACTAATTGAGAAATTGTGGTAACAGGACCCATGCACCACTGTTTTTTAAAAGCTCCTGGGTCATTCTAAGTTATGATAAAGTCTGAGAACCATTGTTCTAGTCTTTATCAATAATGTTGTGCTTAAAAACAAAAGAAGACTGACCTGAAACATTTATATATAGTGCCAAAGATGATATTCAAATCATTTAATGAGTTAAATAAATGGTCCAAAATTCAAGAGAGGGGTTCTAGACATCACTTTGTTAATATCAAGGCACCGAATGATCTCTAGGATTAAGCAAAAAGTTATTTAAAAGTTAGCAAACAACTAGGAGGGGGTACCTATTTCCTCTGATTCCTGTCAATTTTTATATGTTAAAAGGAAGGAAGGCAGAATAATTTCTTACTCTTTCAAGGGCAAAACAAGGTTTTGACGAGAATGGAATTATAAGACACATAATGCAATAAGAAGTAAAATTTGAATTCATCCCTAAAAATTTCTACGAGAAGGGGAAATGGTGTAAACAAGCCATCTGTGTTGTGATGTGAAACACATTCCCTCGTGGTGGCCCTTGCAGGGTGCCTTTATTATCTTCAAAAAAAGGAGGGGAACTTGCTGTGGGACCAAAGGCAGCAGGAATTCTGATCAACTTGTTTTCTAAATATGCACAAAATCATTCCTGTAAGAAGATGAGATATTCAGAAGTCAGGCAATGGATGAATTAGTATAAATCTAAGAATTAAATAAAATACAGTATTGGCAAAGCAGAGCTTTGATGCTGCTCTACATAAACACAAAAATGAACCGTTAAATTTAGAAATGAACAGATTCAAATGCAGTTTGTCCTTTTTCTATCTATAGTATGAATCCTTCTGATCATGTACTGTACATTTGATGGAAGCATGTGGCTGTGGCAAATGTCCCCCAGGAACAGATCCAAATCAGAAGTTCAATTTGCTTCAAGATCTTTAAAACGTTCCAGGGGTGCAAAGTGGATTGAGTTCCCTCAAATTCTTATATTATCTTTTAAAACAGTGAAACACACAAAAGGGTGTAGGGGAGGCATGAAACTTCAAAAAGCACAAGTTTGTTTTATGAAAAACAAATATTGTATCTTGATTTTCAATGAGAGACAAATTGTTAATAAAATTTCTAAAAATCATCTGCCCTATCTTCTAAACCTGCAATCATTCGTTCTTTTTCTCCTTTTTTTTTTTTAAATTACTTTTTCAGTGCCTGAAGAATATGTATTCCCTGGGATTTGAGGTTAAACAGGCCCGGCTCTAATCTCTGCTCTGGTTCTTATTAGCCTTGGGTTTCAGGAAGCTCAATAACCTCCTGGATCAGTAAAGTGGAGATAGTAACATCTCTTCAACAGTTAGTTGTGAGGATTCATTTTGATGATGGTGAAATTGTGGCACACCCATACAATGGAACACTACTCAGCAAAAGTAGGACACGTTCTAAACATGGATGAATCTCAAAAGTATTATGCGAAGTGAAAGAAGCCAGACTCAAAAAGCTATATGCTATATGGTTCCATTTATATTTCACACTGAAAATGGCAAAGCTATAGGGACAGAAAAAAGACCAGATATCAGGGGTTTGCGGTATGGATGGGGCCTTATTGCAAAGAAGCAGGAGAGAACATTTGGAGTCAAGAAAATGTTCTGTATCTTGACTGTAGTGGTGTCTACAAGACCCTGGACTTTTGTTGATTCATAGAATAGTGTAACTACAATGGGTGAATTTTACTATTAAATTATATACCAATAAATGTATGCCTCCCCCAAATAATGCATGAAAATATTACAAACAAAAATAAAGGTTAAAATAATTCATGGCACGTGGAAGTGCCTGGCATGACTGCTTAAAAACATACTTTTGTCATCTTGTCTCTCCCCTTCGTTTCACAGCCAAATATTTTAATTGTCGAGTTTACCTTTGAATGTAATTATCATCTGTTTTTTCCTTTACCTTTTGTAAATTCATTTCTGTTCTTTCACAAAACCCCAAAGACCTATTTATTGCCAAATCCAGTATTTTCTTCGATCTCTCTGATGCTTTGATTTTTTTTACAGTGCCTCCTTTTTGATACCTTTTGCTTTCTAGACTTTGAGGACTCAAGTTCTCTTCATACGCTGCTTTTCTTTTCCACCCGTAAATATGGTGATTCCTCCAAGTTGTATACTCAGTCTATTTCTTTCTCATCCTTTCCATTCATACAGGCCCTCCTACTATTCTGACCATGAATGACTTGAAAAAATTGTGCATTTATGTATCTCCCCAAAGTCCAACATCGGATTCATATTTCCATTTGCCCGTTGGGTAGCTCTGATTTTAAAAATAATAGTTAAATTCTTCTCTAACTAAAAAAGTCCCAGAATTATTTACTTATTCAGTACTTTCTTAATGAATTTAGGTGCCACAGTTATCATTTACATGTAGCCTTACACTGTGAGTGTGTAAATACCTTGTTTCTAGAGTTTCCATTCTGTTCCAATGATCTGTCATTCCTCACTGTGTTATAATTTTTATTTCTGATAATGTAAGTTGCCCTCATGACTTGTTCTTCATTTTTTCTTCTGACTAATTTCATCAGTGTATTCTTCCAGATAAAAATTAGAATTATTTTGTGAGGTTTCTCATAAAGGGATTATGATTACATTACTTATGTAAATCAATCTTAGGGTAATTAATATCCTGACTATTAAGTCTTTCTAAAAGTGTTTTTGTTTCTACATTTATTTGTTATTTTGTGTTCTTCAGTAAAGTTGTGTACTTTTCTGCATGTAAGCTCATTATTTGGCTAAATATTCTAGCATTTTATATGTTTCGCTGCTATTGCAAATAGAATAAATCCTTAGTACAATTTTAGAAATTTTATAAGCAATAGACCTGATTATTGCTACTATATAAGAGAGTAATTTCCCTTATTATTTCAATAATATTTTAACTGATTTTTTAGCTTTTTTAATAACACAATTACATTGTTTTTAGATATCAATAATTTTATCAATTTCCAGAAAATTTGTTTCACTTGTTTTCTAGTCTTACTTATTTGATCTGAAGTTCCAGAACAATGTTAAATAATAGTGGTGCTAGAATTTGAGTTTGTCTTAGCTTGGGTTTTGAATGATAGTGTTTCTAGTAGTTACATATTAACCAATTAAGAATTAATTTGGGATTTAAAATAAAAATATTTTTGAGGATTTATCTGTGTAGTTCTAGTTTAAATGATTTTTTTCTAATTAGGTATTTTTTTTCCGTATACAAGTTTTTGTAACTTTGGAGATACATATTTCCCCTTCGTTCCCTTTTCATGTGGTGAAATAAAGATTGATGATGTGTACAAGGGAGAAGGTACGGGAAAATATGTGAACTCATCAAAACAGTTATTATTCAAGCCCCCAGAGCTCATACGATTAAATGAGTGAAAAGTAATCAAAATACAAAATATTTACTAGCAAACTGAACACTTTAAATTTAGTTCCTTTGTTATGAACATTACACTATTAAGTCATTCATTGCCTTTAGATGGTAAACATCAAACAATGCAAATCAATTGTAAACTGAAAGCAAATGTTGTAAAAACATATAAATGATTTCATGAAATTAACAAAAATAATGTTGGACAATTACTAGAATCATACTTCAATCCACTGATACAAGAGGGTCTAAGAGATTTAAACCAGTCAGTATTCGAAGAAGAAAACACCGAAAAGTTTGATGACATTAAATGCATTTAAGAGAAAATGCTTGACTCTCAGTGTATCAAAAGGCCCTTGGAAAATGAATGGAACACTCTAGAAATTTTGCTAGAAGGACCTTTTTATGATAATTATGAAAATGGGATCTTATAATTTTATTGGAGAAATATTTTTTAAATTCCTAGTATTTGATTCATTTTTATTTTATTCTAGAAATTGGCTCATAGTTTCAATTTGAATTACATTTGTTACATAAAAACAAATACAATTCACAAAACTTAGTTTTATTTAAAGGTTAATTCCTAATAACATTTTTTATTTTAGAAAACTACTTAATATGAAAATGTGGTTCCCATTTTAAATGAATTTACTTGTAAAGACCAGTTCCTATCATACTGAGATAATGAAGACCTCCTAGACACTAATGAATTTTCTAATGTTCAGCAATCAATATTGACTGAAATGAACCCTACTTGCTCCTGCTATATTATTCTCTTAATACTCCTTAGGGTACTAATCGCTAAAGTTTCATTTTAAAATTATTTTACTTGTTATGATACGTTTTACTTTTGCAATTAAAAAGCATTAAGAAAATTTTTAAAAAGATTTGCTAGTATTTTGTATAGAATAATTTGTATCTTACAAATGAAATTGGTCTGTAGTTTATGTGGCATCCTTGTCAAGTTTTGGCATCAAGATTATACTGACTTCATCAGCTGACAAGCTGAAACCTTTTGTAATATTTAAGCAGTGCAAAAATTATCTTTTGTATGAAAATTTGAAATAATTTCTTCATAAAAATACCTAGAATTGTGACCTTGCATTTAATAGCAATTCTTTGATAACTATAATTTGTCTTATTAGATTATTTAAATGCCTACCTTCCTTAAATCAATTTTTGAAATTCCTATTTTATTAAAATTTTAAGCTTTATGTGTATACATAGTATTCTGTTAAATTTTCAAAAATATATGCCATTAGTAAACTTTCTTGTGGCAAGTTTTCTGTAATTGTACTTTTTATAATTTTTTATGACTATACATATCAATATTTTGTTTCCTTGTGCTCAAACAAGCTGTTGAATATATTAAACATACAGTTTACATATTTTCTATTTCATTCCTTTAAGAAATACTTTTTAGCATTTGTATTTAGACTTGTGTTAGATTCACAATTATTTTGATTTATTTCTCTGCTTAATTGACTTCAGCATTCACAGACTTTTAAAAGACAACTATATTATTAAACTTTTTTTAAAAAATTCATTTTTAATTATTATGAGTACATAATAGTTGTATGTATTTATAGGGTACATGTGATGTGATACAGACATACAATGTGTATTAATCAAATCAGGATAATTGAGGTATCTATTACCTCAAGCATTTATCATTTCTTTGTGTTAGGAATATTCCAATTCCACTCTTTTAGTCATTTTAAATATGCCATATCGTATCATTGACTATAGTCGTCCTATTAAATATTGTTCTCTCTTATTATTAAACTTTTAATTTTCCTTTACCTCTCATTCTATTAAAATGGACCTTCAATTTTTTTTCAGTAAGAAGACTGAATGTTGAATTTCTTAAGTCTCCTTCATTGTGTTTCTGTGGCATTCTATTACTCCCTTTTTGAAAAGTTTACTACAAGATATTATAAATGCCTATTTATTTGGCCATATCTCCACCTAGAGTGAATCTGTATAAAGGTTGAAATTATGCATGTCTTACTTTTTATAACCATCAGTGCCTGGATACTGTCAAATAAATATTTGTTGAACCAACTAACTGAATATAAACTATTCTACTATTTTCCAAACATCCATTTCACCCCTGAGTCTTCAGAATGATGTTTTTGTTGTCCTGTTCTGCAGTATTTTTTTCATACAACCCATTCTTGCCACTTGATGAATCTACAGTGAGGTGGGTCATACAGAGATGCATCTTAATACAAAATGCATAGCTGTCCCTTGCCCAGCCCACTGTCCACTCAGATGACCAGCTCTGCATCTGGAGAGAAGGCTGCTGGGCACTAGTCCTGGCACAACTCTAGGTTTCTGTTTGGGATTTCTGCATGATTCTGATTAGTCAAGGTGGGATCCTCACCTGCTCTCCTTTACTCGTTCTCTGGGACCTTGAACCAGTAGAAAATATAAAAACCACAATTCCCCCAATGTGTGACATCCGGGACCCTTCACCCTGATCACAGAGCCTTACATGTGGTGACTACGACTCTCATCAGGCAGGCTGCCATTGCTTTGTGCCCACTCTTACTTTTCGTCACCTTGTTTTCTGGTGGTTCTTATCTCTTGAAGGATATAGGAAAAAAAGGAGAGGAAGATACCCATGGGCTGATAGCCTCAATTTCCACATGTTTGATAGGAAAATGTCTGTAGAATTTTTTTAAAACTAAGAACATAGTTCTCTGAATCAAGAAGACAGACTACATTGGCGATGGTGTTTGTTGCAAGTGGGCTGTTCTCTGCTATTTTTTTTTTCAGGTAAATTCTGTTGCTGCATCAAAGCTAAATATGTTATAAAACTAAATATGGACCATTTCTATCCCCCTCAGTCCAGCTGCTTTAGGGTCATATTTAGTTGAAATCCTGGCCTGATTCTGGCAGTTGCCTGCTGGCCTTCATTTTTGATATTAAGGGAATTTATCTTTTTCACTCTCTTATTTACTATTTAATCTTGAAGTTGGTGGCTCTTAGACATAAATTATTTTAAACTAAAAGACTACCTTTTCTTTCTCTGATGTCAAAACAGCATGGTTTCTTAGAACATTGGAAGGTAAGAATTGTATTTAATAACCTCAGTTTGTTAATAAGGAGAGAGTGAATAATTTTGCTATGGTCAAGTCACTGTGAGTCTGTGAATTATGAATACGCAAAGCAGTGTTGCTCTACTCTTGTACCCCAGCCTCCCAAATCATATATTTACTGGTTGTTCCTCATGTAAATAAGCAGAGCACCTTCACACAGCTATGCTGCTCAGTAGCACACTGTGTTTTTCCTTTGCTGAGTGGCCAATTTGTCAGCACAAATAGTAGTAGCAATTGACTCTGACTCTCCTAAGAATGAGATAGCTACTGGATAACTAAGGTATTATTTTCTTATAGGAATAGACACTTACCGTGAAGTCAGCTTTGATTTTCTTGCCTGCCATGTTTGTCATCTCCCAACCTACCAGCTGAGAACTTTCTCACTGTCTTAGACACATGAGATATCACACACAAGAATTCTTCTGACCAAGATACTTGCTTTCCAATAAAAAAGTAAGGCAATTGATCAATGTCAATGGGATTTACTGCATTTATGCACGCTATCTTCCAAAACAGGCGACCCTACAGATTGCAAAATGGCCATTCAAGACTGTGTTGAGGTGTCAGATAAACACTCACTCTGTCAAGCTGGAACACTGTCCTGTAGGATTCTGTCTATCCTCTGAACAAGTGTAGAACCAGAACTAATGTAAGTTGCTGTTTCTCCCCCAACTCCAAGGAAATGGCAGTGGGGTGGCACCTCTCATAATTAAAACTAATTACCCACTGGCAAAATGTTTGCTTCTTCACTCTGTAATTCCGTGCTTTGTTGTTTAGAGGTTTTATTATCTAAAGGGTTAATGCTTCCAATAGGAGACATAAAAATGGTTCTGTTGAATTAGAAATGAATTAGCCTTTCTGGAACCCTCATGTCAGGAAAAATATGAAAGAGACATGCTAAAAACAAGCAAACAAACAAACAACGACAAAACAGGTACTCTCGTATGATGCTTCTTTGTACAAACAGGTCCAGCGGTTCAATTTAACAGAACCCTATATGAATAGGAACATCAAGATACAGATCCCTCAAGAATAAAGGTTTGGTGTTATGCCATTGAGTAAAGAACCCCAACTGACTGAGACGCAAGTTGAAGGTAAAAGAAACATGGAATAGTTAATAGAGGAGGAAAGTCATAAATGCTATTGTGACCAGCTGTTGAAAAAAGTACCCTTCTCTAGCCTTCTTGCTGTGTCATATGTGTATTTGAACTCTACAATTTAATATCGCAAGTACCAGAATATGGTTGGACCTCTGTATCCATGGGTTCTGCATCTGTGGATTCAACTCACAGCTGATCGAAAATATTCAGGGGGAAAAAAAAAACAAAAAACAACAATGCAACAATACAAAATAACAATTTTTAAAATACAGTATAACAACTATTTACATAGCATTTACATTGTATTAGGTATTATAAGTAATCTAGAGATGATTTAAAGTATACAGGAGGATGTGAGTAGGTTATATGCAAATACTCTGCTATTTTATATAAGGACTTGGGCCTCCATGGGTTTTGGTATCATGGGGCCCTGGAACCAATTCCCCATGAATACTAAAGGATAAGCATATACCATAAGGATGAAAAGACATCATCCCAATGTTCCACGCTTGAGCTTGAGGCATTATCTAATGAAATTTTGGTTTGTCTTCTCTAAAGAGTAGATGACTGTTTTTAATTATATGAAGGAATAGTTGCATTATATTTTTGGAACTGTAAGTATGAGAAGAAGGGTGTATATATAAATGTTAGAGAGTCCAAGGGATGGGGCTTAGAGAAATTTGTCAAATTTTGGTGACCCAGAAATTAAATACATTTCCTTTTTGAGGAAATTTCAGAATCAGTGGGAGGAAGAGCTTCACATTCCATTGTGGAAGATGACGTAAAGCAGTTGTTCTTGCTTTTCGTGAGGTAGGGCATGGATATGTGACTTGAGCTTTGCCAATCAGCACTTTGAATCTTTAGGCATGAGAAAAAACAAACAAACAAAAAAACAGTGGCTATAGTGGCGACAAAATTGAGGGCCAATGCGGGATGATGTCTACTTACAGCACCAGCGAAGTCCTTTGGTGAGTGTTTCAGTGGCTGCATTCCCTGAATTTCCCGTTGCATCATCCTAAACTAGGCAATTTCTATGGCTGTAAGACTTGCTCTCTGGCCTCTCTTTGTTCTCCAGTTTCCTTAGGCTAGTTCTCTAAACTTCTTGTTGATTCAGAGAGCTATCCAACATCCTTCCAATTAAGTCTTTATTCTGCATAAATATGGCAGAGTCGATCTCTATTATTTGCAGCTGAGGATGCGGATTGGGACAAGTCCTAAGCACAGGGCCTGGAGAGGAATAGAAAAAGGCTGGAGTTCCAGCAAGCTGACTGACAGGAGCAAACTGTGGACATAGGTTCTCTGTTTGTAACCACAGTGCCTACCATAAAAATGCTTGTTACTTGAGGAAAAACCTCTGGGTTTTCCCATTCTTTTACATTATTGAAAAAGGAACATTTCAGTTCTCTCATTGTGAACTCTTTCCAAAGGCTTTGCTTAACTCTTTGTAAAAACTAAGACAAGTTTTATTTTGGTGAAGGAATTGTGCCTATAAGTCTTAATTGCAAAATAAGATCCACTTTTATGAAAGAACTTACGAGATGGGTACAACCTTGGCTTTCAAAAAGAGTAGACTTACTGTTTCTGTAAAAACATAAACTAGTAAGTAACTACACAACTAGGCAATTTCATCTCCCATAAATGTAATGCCCCAAACAAAGGAAGAGGTTTAGTGTTTCAGAAATAGTCTGAATTTCTGTCTAAAGAAAATCATAACCTGTCTACCCTATAAAAATGCAGCAAACTTCCAAAAGAAGGGGGTAGTGAAGGGAATTTCCTATTCTTATTTGTATTTGCTCTAGAGATAGAAATTTGTGAAAATCTGCAAGCTGAATTTTTATAGATAATGCAAAAAGCTCTTCATGCAATTTTAATAGTTATAATTAGCTACTTAGAAAACTTTCTTTCATCTCCCAACTCATTAGAGAGACAGATTTCAAAGTGAAAATGAAATATTTTTTTAATCTCTTAGCCTAAAATGTTCAGTTCAATATTTTTCCTAATTGCTTGGTAGAACTTCACTTTGTTCCTTTTTTACAAACATACACATATAATCACATTCTTATATTCCAAGAAAGGTTAAAACACTGATATTTTGTAAACTCAAATCATCCTGAATATTTTATAATTTTCTCTTCCTTTTAATTATTTATGGTGCAATATGCAGAATAAGATGTGTATGAATGAAGTTTGACTAAATATTCACCGTTTGGGAATATCTGAGTTCATTTGATAATGGTTTTCAAAAAATTCAAGCACGAAAATACTCTTCATTACAATTAAAGGGCTGCAGTACTCAGAAGCTCCCATGTAAGTCTGCACTGTGATGAATAAACCTGGAGGGCTTAGTCACCCATAATATTAATACAGATTTAAGTGTCAGGACAGACTGGGTGAGGGAAAACAGGCACAATAGGAATTTGGTGGCAGCTAGCCCTGTTATCTTAGCACTTGTAAGTGTAAGTAATCCTGGACCTGGTCAAATTAAGTGGCTTAAGCCTTAGGAACACACAGCATACAACATTCAGAACAGAAGCAGGTGAGATCTTGAAAAAGACTGAGACGGAAGTCGCAAACATGGGACCCACTGGCTGAGTCTGGCTCGTAGCTATATTTTGCCTGGACTACCTAGGGATTAAACATAAGTTCGAAATGGTTGCTAACTTTGCAAAATCAATAACTTATGTGATGGGTTGAATTGTATCTCCCCAAAATGTTGAAGTCCTAACCTCTAGTGCCTTAGAATGTAACCTTGTTTAGAAATAGTTTTGTTGCAGATGTAATTAGTTAAAGATGAGTTCATGCTGGAATAGGGTGAACTTCTAATCCAGTATGACGGGTGTCCTCATAGAAAGGAGAAATATAGACACACATTTTCACATGGGGAGAACAACATGTGAAGATGAAGACAGATATTGGGGTGATGCTTCTACAAGCCAAGAATGCCAGTTGGTCAGCAAATCACTAGAAGCTAGGAGCGGGGTATGGAACAGAGTCTCTCTCGGTCCTCAGAAAGGACCAACAGTGCTGACACCTTGATCTTGGACTTGTAGCCTCCAAAACTGTGAGAAAGAAATTTCTGTTGTTGAAATCACTCAGTTAAGTCATTAAGCCATACAGCCCGAGTAAATTAATGCAACTTGCATATAAAAATTCTGGGTTTTCAGCTTCTCTGAAAAGTAGCCAACTTTGGCAACATTCAGCTGATCAGCTGGAACAGAGCAGTGGCTGCCCCCTTTCTGTGGGAAATTCTTCAGTTCACCAAAGCCCCAGCCAGTTCATTTTAATAATTTAACTTACCTGCTTGATGCCTGACAGCACCTCAAAAGAAAATGGATCAGGAAGTCTGGAAGAACCTCTATAAACATATTGCGACTGTAAAATTCCTATGGTTTTTAGAAATAAAGTAGGAATACCTAACTGTAAAACAAAGACAATTAAAAGGAAACTTAAACAGTTACCCAGGGAGTTTTCTGATAACAGTTTTGAAACATTTCTTACAAAGATAAAAGGAAAAACATAAAATCAGAAACAAACATAGAAAAGTCAAGTCCAACTGTGATCATGAGGCCAGAGAGGGCTCTCAGACCACCTAAACTGAGCAAGAGGATGACAAAAGGGGTGTCTTACTGCTTGAGGGAGTTGTTCGATGCCAAGAGCAAGCTCTGGAAAAAGCAGTACAGACATGGCGGAAAGGAGGATGGAACACAGACGTCTATCTGGTTAAGCGGACGTTCTCCACTCAAGTTCTGCTTCCAGTAAGTCCAAACCGTGATGCCGAGACAAATTACATCTGCAGGTTCCTAGAAAGGTTGATCACAAAACCATTGCTGAGAGCCATTGAGGAATAGTAGGGGCTGGGAGAAGATCCAGAAGACTGGAAATGGACAATAAAGAAAGAACCAGGAAAGTCTTTAGAAAATGCAGACCAATATGTCTGATAGTGATCCCCACTAAAAATTTAAAATGATCGATCACTCAAATGTGTTTGAGACATTTAAAAAAAAGTGATTATTAGGATTTGGAATTGGTTTAGAAATAAGAAGGCAAGGGATAATAAAGGTGCCAGGGAGGTGACCCACATCCTGCTATTCGGCGCTCCTCTCACTTTTTCAAGCCACACTGGCCTCTTGCTGGTTTCAGTCTGGAATGCTCCTCCCAAATGTATCTGCAAGCCTGGAACCCTCTTCCTTTAATGTTCTAATCTAGTGTCACCTTCTCTTGGAGGCCTTTTCTGAGAACCCCGTATAATGTCGCAGTCCCCTACTCACCTTCCCGATCCCCTACTCCAGCTTTATTTTTCTTCATAGCACTTATAGCTATTTTTTCTTTATTTAATGAACACTACATGCACTAACTTGTGCCAGTCACTTTTTTAGAGGCTTTTAAAATATTAATCCACTTCATCCTCCTAATAACACTGCAAGGAAAATTCTAGCATTATCTCCATTTTGCAGATGGGGAAACAGAGGCATAGAGAATTTGCCCTGAATTTGCAAGCGCTAAGCAGAGGAGTTGAGTCTGAACACAAGAAGCCTAACTCCAGAGTCCCTTCTTTACTCGCCTGCTCTGCTGTCACCGGCTAACAGAGCTTGTATTTAACCGATCTATTTAGGGTTTTGTTTCTCTCTACCCCTATGTGCATAAAAATGTAAGCTCCATGAGAGTAAGATTTTACTTTTTTCTCTGTTTTACCCCAGACTTTAGACTGTGGCACATAGTAGATGCTCAGTAAATATTTTGTTAAATGAATAAAATATAAATGTAAGAGCTTGGGTATGTAGGAATCTCCCTTTCTAGAGTAAGGTTCTTCTCTGAATGAGAATAGGTATTAAAGATTATTAATCTTTGAATCCCAGCATCTGGCAGAGTGCCTGGCTTGTGTAGTGAGAGTACATAGAAAAGAGAAGAGCTGGAAAGAAAACCGGAAATGTGAGATACTTGGCAGAACATAAGCTAGAATAGCTCAACATCTCAAAAGCCCAGAGAAGAGAGGTTTATAAAAACTGAGAGAGTGCTCCATTATGTGAAAGCAAGAAAGAGATAATGCCATTGAATTTTGTGGTCAACTGCTCAGTTTCTGAGCCACAAATAAAGTTCTGTCATCACATAGGATAAAATATTAATTATAAAATATGTATCAAGAATTACCCATATTTGAGCCATTTGGGTGAGTGCTATAAGTCCTTCCAAGAAGTATAAAAAACATCTTGGGTCTGAACCGGCTCACAGTCCAGTACGGGAGGGTTGAATACTCAACATGGTATCAAGGAGAAAACAAATAACAGCAAAAAAGGACAGCAGTGTAAGCAATGGCATCAAGTTCCATGTGACTATTGGCAAAAGGATAAATGCTTTCAGGAGGGAATTGGGGTTGGAGTAGGCTGGCAAAATACATGTCTGGAGAGCTCTATCTTTCAGTGGCATAAATGTGTGACTTCATGAGAACAATTAACTTCAGTCAATCACCAAAAACCAGGATTACTAAAATAAATGAGTGTAAGGAAAATATTAATAACCAAATAGCATTAGACATCAACATAATCCTACCTAATGCTGTTAGCATTTGAAAGAAAAACATTCCGATTCCTAATCTATTGGGAAATATTAACATAATGTGGCTTTGAAAATTTTAAAAAGACCTCATAATTAATTTAATCACCATTTTGCATAGCATTCCCACTTGTAATCTGCATTTTTGCTTTAAAACTCTTACTATATAGCTGTCATTCTGAGCTAATGAAATGCCTCTTACTTAGGAAGAGAGGAAATTTTCAAATGTTGAGGCTACACGGAAATGAAGAATGAAACATGTGTCTGTCACTGCAATTTCACCATGGTAGACTAATTGCAGAGGCCTGTGGGTATGGATTGATGTTGCTGAGTAGTCAGCCTTTACTGCCGCCGCTTTCAGGGCAATTTGCATAGCATGGCTCATAGTGTTTTATGATTTTTCTTTTAAAAATAATCCTACTTGTTAGTCACTAAATCTGTTTAACTCTTCAAGTGCTGACTAGCTGCTAGGGCATGTCTGCAGAGCGCGTGCTCGTATCTCTCACTTGGCGAGTGCCAAGAAGAACTGGAAGGGAGCTTGAAAAGGATACGCTAGCTGGTGAAGGTCATGGTCTCTTTTGTCCTCTGGAAAGATGCCTGTTGTAAGTTGCGTTTCCTGAGCAGCAATGGTTCATGTTATGTGTCAACTAGACTGGGTTAAGGGATGCCCAGATAGCTGGTAAAACATTATTTCTGGGTGTGTCTGTGAGGGTATTTCCAGAAGAGATTAGCATTTTAATCTGTAGACTGAGTAAAGAAGGTCACTTCCCACCCCCACCAATTCGGTAGGCGTCATCCAATCCTTTGAGGGCCCGAATGGAACAAAAAGGTGGAGAAAGGGAGAGTTTCCTCTCTCTGTTTGAGCTGCAACATCCATCTTCTCCTGCCCTCGGACGTCAGTGGTTCTGGTTCTCAGGTCTTTGGCTTTGGGCTGGAGCTATACCACCAGCTTTTCTAGGCCTCCAGCTTTCAGATGGCAGATTGTAGGACTTCTCAGCCTCCCTAATTGTGTGAGCCAATCCTCATGATAAATCTCTCTCTCTCTCTCTCTCTCTCTCTCTCTCTATATATATATATATATATATATTTGTATGCATGTAGATATTATTTGTTCTGTTTCTCTGGAGATCACTAATACACAGATCCTGAGGCACACATGAGTGTTCAGGTTTATTGGGGAATATTCATGGGATTAATGCCTGAGGAAGAGAATGAAGCAGGATTAGACAGAGGGAGAAGATGGCCTACAATGTAGCCAAAATGGAAGCCTGAAGGTGGGACAGCCTATCAGAATTAGCCCCAGTTGTGGTGAGAGGGCTGTGCTTTTATACCCCCTCACTGATCAGTGTGGGCTGACCCAGCAAGAGGGCATGACTTTGCATAGTGCAATCCCTGAAAATGTCCACCAGCTGACATTATCTATCAGAAACACTCCCAACAGCTGGAAATAAGTCTCATTCCTGAAGGGGACCTGGGTGGCACAGCATCCGCCTTGGGTACCACATGTCTCCTAACGACAGAGGCTCAGTCAGACACCACATAAGCAGCATGGTATGATCTGCTTGACTTTTTGTGGAGGGTCTTTCTGTGGAATATTCTTCGAGAATATATTCCCTATTGCCTAATAATTTCATACATCATTAATCATCATAATAAATTCCATAACTATAAACAACTTAAAGGGAGTCATTGGATATTTTAGTCATTTGTATCACACCTGAGAGAGAGAGAGAGAGAGAGAGAGAGAGAGAGAGAGAGAGAGAGAAATGTGTCAGCTGATTATATGATTATATTACTACAAGCTTATACAAAAAATATTGATTTTTTTTCTATTTCAACAAAGCTTGAGTCCTGAAGTTTTGTGTTTGCATGCTCATTTTGTATTGGAGATGATATTTTTCAAGGGACTGACTTGTTTTCCAAGGGTCAGGTTTTCCTGGTTGTAAAGTTTATTTCCTTGGACTTCACTGAAAGGAAGTTCATATAGTGTGAGGCATATTTCCTTCTACAATTTTATGAGTTCTCACTTTCTAAGTCAATTAAATTACTCTTTTAGGAGATTTCCAAAGAAAATAATGGAAGAACAGTTTAGACATGTCACATCAGTCATAGAGACACTGACTCTATAGTCTGGTGTGGTATACAAAGAAAATTTGCTTACCTCATGGAATCTTTGCGTTTGAGTCAAGGGGAAACATCTAAAGCTAACCTAGTTGAAGGCTTAGAACATGGCTCAGATTTAAACACAAACAAAGGGTAATCTGGCCTGGCACAGTCTGGCCACTGCAGCAGTGTATCTGAAGGTTATATTTTATGGTTATTAGCTCCATCCAGATGGCGTTTTATGTCCTTAATAACTTTGTCCCTGACTAAGCCATGAACCTACCGTTTGACAAACACAGTAGGAAATGTCTATCAGCAGAAAAGTCATTTTAAAATCAGAAACATCACTTGAATCATTTGGACAACATTTTAAAAGAGTTTGATTTGTTTACGTCAGTGCCTACAGTTATTTGTTGACAAATAGAGCTTTTCCCAACCGAACCTAAATTTGATGAGATCCTGGAATGCCTTTAAAAGAAATGCATATTCATGCTAATATTTTATATGAGTAATAACTTTCATTGTAAGAGATTACATTGTTTTGATGCACATGTATTCATCTTTATGCATTCGTACAAATTAGCGTAGCATGTATTAATATTCCAGTATTATAAACAGAGACCGAAGAACAGAAGGTCTGAAGCCATCTAATGAATTTCCTGTAATCCTGGATTCTCCTGGCTCTTGGCTTGCAAATCTATGTCTAGATCAGCCTACACACTGCATCTCTGCTGCTTTTTGGGGAACTTCGTAAGTGGGTTTTTGGTGATGGTCATTTATGCAGCTGACTAAATTCTGTTTCCAAATTTCAACCTCCTTGAGGGCAGCTATTATGTTTTGTTTACCTTTGTGTTTTCCAGAGCACCAGTTTTAGACACTCATTATAAATTTATAGATTTTATTTAAATAAGTAACTGCTTTTATGATTAAACTCTGGTCTTTAACTCCCTAGTAAAAAGTTAAGGAACTATTTTTAACCTATTAAAAAAGAGTTCCATCTTACTGTTTTGTGGATTTCTCAGTGGGAGCAAAGATTCTTGTCTGGAATTACTTTAGAAAGGAATTTAGACTAAAAAAGTAGAAAAAATAGTATCAATGTCTATTTAGTTTTTAATGACTTTAATTTAAAAACATTTAGTGTAATTAATACCATTTAGATTTTAATTTCAAATCCCATCTCTTTGCTTCCTTTCTTCTTTCCTTCCTTCTTTTTTTCCTTCATTCTTTGATTCAACCAGTATTTACCAAAGCATCTACTATGTATTAAGAGCCATGCTAGATCCTGTGCAGGCACATAATCATTTAAGAAAATTGTCAGTGTTCAAAGTTTTCTTAAGGCATTTTTTTCAAAAACACCTATTACAAATCATAAACATCTATAGTATATCACATACTATGATACCCATTTTCCTGCACTGTACCTCACCCCTTTAAGTCTTAGAAAGCTTTTTTTCCTGTATTTTTATATTCCCTCAAAAAAGAATCTGAAATATAATTAAATACTACAATCATGAAATTCATGGGAGTTAAGCTTCAAATTATAATAAACATAATTTTCAAAATTGTGCTATAATAATAAAACACTATCTTTAAGATTATTCCATAGTTGTTGGTATTTTAGAAAAATTTGCCTAGATCTTAAGGGACAGAATCCAAAATAATTTTATGGGGCATATCATGCCCCTTAGAACAGAGTAGATAACCATTCACACATTTGATCAGTTAACACTATCCAGGATGCATTTTTAAAGGATTGAGGTTCAACTCTAAGGGATAAATTAACTATAAGAGAGCTTAAAAACATGGCATTATAGTAAATAGTATGTTTAAAATCTCCTTCATTAATGTTGTCAGGAAAGACATAGGAAATGTGTCTTCCTTGCAATGTTTTTACAATCTTCTACCAAAGATTATTTCCTATTGTAGCCTCATATATGGCATTACAATTTAATGATGTTTAAGAACTTGTGGAAAGCTGCTGTTTAACAAAGTTTAGGGAACAAAACAACCTGAAAATATTTGGCGAGAGTGATATAAAATAAATGCCAACTATTTTTCTTTCTTTCAGTTAACAACAGAGTTTTTCCACCAAGATGGTAGAATCAAAAGAACTTGATTTATTCATTAAAAACCGGGAAGACAACATGGTAGAGGACAAATCTGATTTCCCATACAGCTGTAGGCTTTAGACAAATTACGTAAACCCTCTGCGCCTGAGACTCCATACCTGTATCATGAGGATAATAATAACCATAGATCATGAGGTGTGGGGAATATAACAGAGATAAGATTTGTTCATCACCTGCTCAATGTATGGTGCAGAGTAAGAACACAACTGTTGTGGTGTTTTCCCTTTCCTTTGAAAAGAAAGTAGACTTCCTTCACATGACAAAACCCCTATTCAGGCTTTGGAAATGGCCAAGGTTGGATTTACCAGGTCATAAAAATTCAAGAATTACATCAGAGAATGATGCACAGAGCACATCATGGACTATAAGAAGGGACCAGCAAATAAACTGCTGAACCACCTTTGTAAAGAAACCACAGATTTGTATTAACAATGAGAAATAGTCAAGACAACTGTAATATTCCCAAGCTTACGGGAACCACAGGGGCCACACTGGCCTGTTCAAAGTAGTGCCCCTGTATCCCATGCCTGTTTTCAAACAATTTCACAATTTTGTTTGTGTTTAGGGGGAACATTAAAAACAAAGAAACAAACAAAAATTGATGGACTATAAGCTGAGCACAAACTGAGCAAAATGTTTTTGTTAGCTTGGATGCTAGAATTTCCAAGCAGAGGAAATAAACTGAGGGTAGGCAAAGGCCCTCTGCCTTAACTGGAGTTTCTTCTGCCTAAGGAAACTGGAAAAATCTGGACCCTCAAAGCTGCCCACCCCCACCATTCTAGTTCACACCATGAACAACCATGAAATGGCAACTTGTCTAATATTCCACTTCTTACACAGAGGTATTGAAATCATAAACTCCATTGGACTCAGGTTGGAATCGTGCTTGTTTTCTGAGTAGCAGTTTGGGAGATAGACGCAGTTCTTACAAATTGGGCTATCTTATACACAAGAGCAAAATCAAAGAAACTACTCTGAGTCCTGACTCAAGAAAGAAGTAAATGGATTAAAAAATGTTTTGTATAATAACAGATTCAAACTCTAAGTACCTAATTTAGGCCAATGTACATTATACAGCATCATTATAAAGTGGTAGCAGAACAACCAAATTATTTCAAAGGCATCTGAGGCAATGGGACAGAAAGATATCTCTTTCCCATCCAATGGACCAAAGCAGGAAAGATATAGTGACAGCTCATCTGTGTTCTGCAAGGACATGCCATCCCCATGGTCCTTCAAGATAAAGCTTTGATGAACTTTGAAAATACCCTTGTTCAATGGGAAATGGAAAATCACCCCTTTTCTTCTTACCTCTAAGTGCCTTTTGTTGAAAAGGTTAGGAAAAGGAAGGCTTAATGTTTAATCACTCAATGAAATAAAATCTATTCATGTTCAATTTGTAGTTTTAAATATGGAATGATCTCACATGCTGTTATTGCCTTGTTGTTATTTAGAAACAGTGTGTTAGCCACTTTCTTTTCATTTTATTATAATACAGCTACTAGGAAAGCTATTTTACCCCAGGAACCAATTCTCATTAGGCTTCTTCTCCCCAGCCACCACTGGTTCCCAGCAATTTTTGTTTTCAAATAAAATGAAGACCAATGTGGTTTTTTTCCTACACTATTACAGCACATCACATTTTTAAAAATAATTGATCATATCTTTGTAATTGTGTACTTTTCTGTTAAAACAGGATATGTATAGTCGTTGCTCAGCATGTCCTTTGAATTATAGCTTATTTTGGATTTATTTTTAATACAAAGATCATGAAGAGAAAGCTGGTTAAAGCATTCTGAGTGAACTAAACTTAGTATGTATAGTATGTGGCTAAATATATGGTTTTTTTTTTTTAAGTAATAAGGGGAAACTACTATTGCAACTGCAATTATCTTTCACAATAAATACTGTTTTTCTTGAAGGTTGCTATACAATAAAGTCTTAACAGTGCTTGTAGACTTTCTACTTATAATGAACACAAATATATAAGAAAACATTCTTACGCTTTCTTGAAAATATTCTTTGTTCATACTACAATGTAAAGTATAATTCTCCATGGGATAGTCAATAACTTCTAAAAAGAAAACACCTCACTGGGTATGTAATGCATACACTTTGAGGCTTTCAAAAGTTAAATATTTAAATTGAAATATTGCTGTTATTAATTTATTGAGTTTTCAAACTCTGCTTAAGTGCTTTGGATTTTAAGGAAGAAAATCCTTAACATGAAATAAATAAGTTTAAGAGGTGGATATATTGTTATTATTTTATTATTGTATAAATATATTATTCACTTATATACATATAATGTATACATAGAATAATATAAGATATATTACTATAATGCATGTGGCATAATGTACACTAATATATAACATACACTATATTGTGTACTGTTTGACATATCATCGAATTAAGTATAATTTATCATATAATTAACATGTAATCACATGCATTTAGAATATTTAGAAAGTGTGTTTCTAATATATTAAACCATGACAACAGCCTAACATTGTAGTAATTGTATCTAAAGTTATCATGGATTTCTTAATTCTCAGGTGGAAAATACTGTTTAAATGGCATCTTTCATTAAATGAGTAAGAAACGTGTACCAACTGATTTTAGGAGTCCTTAGCACTTTGAAGCGCCAGGAGCTCTTGGCTCTTTGCTGAAAGACTAATAACCTTGAATAATATTTACCCTTTTGTGTTTTATGCAAAGAGTAAATGGCCTAAAATTATCGAACTTCCTAGGATCATTTCTCTACCACCTTTTGCTAGGGGTTAGAGAGGTATGAGCTCTGAAGCCAGATTCTCTGCCTATAAATATTTCTCGTCTCTTTCAGAAATAATGGAAAGTAAAAGTGACAGAGTACTGGTGTTTGGCGTACATGCCATCTAATACTGAAACAACACTTTGACTCCATTTTGATGTTGTTGTTTCCTGGAAATGCAAAGCGCATCCCGTACCAGCATGCATCAGACCACAAGCTCAAAGAGAACCAGATATGAATTAGCTAAACAATTTCACTGCACCAAAACGTTTTTGCTCTGAGTCATAGAATAGCTGACATGAGCTGAAAAATGTACACCTTAATTAGTTGATGCAGTGTAGCATACCCAAAAGATGGTTTGTGACATAAAGTAACCAGAAAGTTCGTCTGCCTCTCAGCCCCGCAGCGCTTGCGACGTGGCATGTCACAGAGTTTCTTTTAGCTTTTGCGATTGCTCGCTCCACATGCTGCCATTTACAGTGCGCGGTATACAGTAAATCTATTTTTTGTCAAGATGGGCTGGGTTTTCACAGCTCTGCACATGACATCCAGTCACTCTTCTTGGCTCTTAATGCTTAACATGGTGTAGTCTTGATTTTTGGCTGATTGCCTCCAATATGTTCAATTTTGGATGGTTTTTAGAGTAGGTTTGTGAAATGATGCCCTAGAAATGTGAAAAATGTATAGGTTTCCTTAAAGGGCTTGCAAGAATCATTCTGCTTCTATGGGCAACATTTCGAAACTGCAATATTATCTCAAGCATTTGTGATGTGACCTCAGTGGGCACCGGAGAACATTCGGAAGGCAGAGAAAAGGAGATTGAAGGAAACACTAGTGGCTGCCTCTGGGGAGTGCAATTAGGGGGTGAGGTGGATAGGTGCCTACTTTTCATTGCGCAGTTTATTCATTGGCACTGTTTTTTTTTGTTAATTTGTTTGTTTGTTTCCCTCGCACGTCTCATTTTTACAGTTAAAAAAGAAAGTAATGTTTCCAATGCTATTGTCATTTTTAAAATCACCTTCTATCACTCACATTTCCATAACACTGCTAAGTTCCATACATACAAACTTTGGCCTATTACAATGTGCCTCTTCCTGCTTTAACTTGCCAATCTCATTTCTAAACCTTTTTGTATATGGACACTATGTTTTTCATTCCCAGCTTCCATCCCCATGGCCTCCTCCAACCACAGGGATGTTTCTTTTTCTATGTAAAATGTGTTATCTGTGTGTTATTGATACAATCTTGGGTTATCTGAATTGCCCAGGATAACGTCCCAGGAGGCACCCTCAACTGAATGCCTTATAAAACTTACTCGACAATTTAGGTCAAATTGTTATGCATCACCAGTATCCATGCTACCATGACACAAAAATTTTAGTCAAAGATGAAATAGGAAGAGGAAGCTCAATTGATTTATAGCAAGCTGGTCTTAACGTTTTTAATATTTAAAGCTATCACATATAAAAATTGCGAGACATTAAGAATAGACCTATAGGAAATCCAGTATCTAGTACTTGGTCTCTCTTCTCCTTCATGTTTCTATTTTTGTCTGATTTTTCTTTGAATATTTGTGAGGAACTTTTGCA
Source organism: Indri indri (assembly GCA_004363605.1). Taxonomy (NCBI): domain Eukaryota; kingdom Metazoa; phylum Chordata; class Mammalia; order Primates; family Indriidae; genus Indri; species Indri indri. Next base: position 26,037 of record RJWJ010004834.1, read on the forward strand.
TACAATTTGTTTCTTTTTTCTTTTTCCTGAATCAGAAGACGTTAAGAAAAGGTAAAGATCCAAGCGATGAGAAGATGACACTGACACATGCAGAACTTACGTAAATTATGTCCTTCAAGTTAACTATCTTTCATGGGTCTAAAGAGAATAAATCTTTTAACCTAAAAAAGTAGATGGCAAATCATATTGCAGTATGTGAGGAGTTATGTGTATCACCGGTTGGTAAGAGAAAGTGAGATGGAGACAGAGAGTGGGAAGGGGATGGAGACACGGTAGGTTCCAGCTCTTTCCTTAATTTTTTCTAGGGCAACCTCCTGAACTCTCATCTGCTGGTTAACAGGTTGGACTAGATGATCTATGATGCTCCTCTAACTCTAAATTTTATAAGAAAATCTGAGTTCCACATCTGGGGGGCTCCCTGGGCAGTGTCAAAGCACATTGCCCGATACGGTGGCACTTAATAAATGTACATTAGAAGAATAAACAAGGAAGAAGCCATCAGCTTTCAACTTTAAATAATAGATCCACAAAGTTATGAAAACTCCACTAAGAAGATTAAACAAAATCCCACTATGCCAACTCTCAACACAATTACACTGGCAACACTCTCTCATTCTCTCTCTTGCTCTCTCTCTCTTTCTCTCTCTCTGTGGTGATTCATCAAGGGCTTTTCCTTCTACAAAAATCAATGGAGACTGCTCCAGGCAGAAGTACAAGCTGTCTTGGAGATTTCATTAAAATCTGTGAAACTCGTGAAACTCTTTAGACCAATCCATTTGTCAATCACCCAGTAATTGAGAAGTAGGAACTGTGGTTGTGGATTATTATATTTGCAGCCATTCAATTAGCCAAATTCCCCGAGTCTAAGAAAAATGGATAATGAGGCAGGCTAAAAAGCTCCTTTTTGGATCATCTGGATAATTAATCTAGACTTCTAATTTTCAGAGCTATTCCAGTAATCATAGCAATAAACATTTTATCTGTGTTTACCAAATATGGGCCAGGCACCATACTACTAAGTGTTTTACAAACATTCTTACCTAAGAGGTATGCTCTGTGATTCGGGTCCATTTTATAGATGAGAAAACAGAGGTTTTACATTTATTCATTCAACAGATTTTTACTGAATAACTGCTATGTGCAGGACCTGTGCTGAACACTAAATTGATGGTGATGAATCTAATAGGTTGAGAGAGATACTGGGCAGGGTTGCCCTGTTCAATCCCTCCTGGGTCAAGTTAGTTATGAAGCAGATAAATCAGTTCACAGGCACCTGGACTGGTCAGCGTAAAGTCACTGCAGTGCACCCCGCATGCATGAAGGCTAGTGGTCGTTAGTTAACTTGTGAATAATGTAACATAGTGAAATTATACTTGAAAGACAAAGTTTAGATTCACACATATAAAATTGGATGCAAACATATGAGGTGATTTTAAGTGTTTCAGGGGGACGTGGCAGGGAGCATAGGAGTTTGATTAATGTCTGTGCCATGTGGCAGTATCAATCTCATTTAGCTTAATTATCACAACCACCAAGGTACGTCTTATGAAGAAACTCAGATTTGAGAATCACACTCACTCAACTTGCGTTATCTCCTCTCCTTGTTCCTTTCACGCTTGCTGCTGTGCAGTGTAATTTTCACCAAATCAATTTATCCGAGTAGTCTTTCTTATCAATTCTTAAATCCAGTCTCTCGTTGACTAATCTAATTCTTGATCTTAAGGAGCTTATAGTCTTGTTGGGGAGATAGACAGTAAAAAAAAAAAAAAAAAGTGACCAAAATAAAAATCCTAGAAAAGGCAAAACTGTAGTGATAGAAAGTAGAGGGAGGGAATTGACTATAAATGGGCACAAGGAGACGGGTGATGGAAATGTTATATGTCCTGATTGTCATGGTGGTTATAAGGCTGAATACATTTGTCAGAATTATAAAAATGTGTACTTAAAATTTCTAAATTTTATTGTATATACATTAAATATCAATAAATCTGGCAGAAATTTACCATAAACCTTGTTATTTTATTACTAGTTTAAATCGCAAGATAATTAAGATATTTCCAGTTTGGTAAAAATTGTACATACATGAATGTCTATATATACATACACACAAATACGTATACAGAGTTTTAAACAAACATAACATGAAAAAATGTGTATGTATATATATATATATACACACACACACGTACATTTTAAGACATTTACAATTTGTTAAAAATTATATATGTACATGTATATAGGTACTTACATATGTATGTGTATATACATATGTATATCACATTTTGAAAAAGTGAAATGTAAAACTAGAATTTAAAAGGTCTCGAATAAATGTCCTTCATCATATTTAATGCAAACTATAAACCCAAAATGTATTATTCTTGAAAATAATCACAAAAGTTAGTAACACTTTTCTGCACTGAGTACAAAAATAATTTTAAAAAGAATTACTAGACTGACTTCTAAAACTGATGAGGGTCAGCTGTCATCGTATATTACTTATTAAAATTTTTACACATAGTTAAGAAAATAGCAAACAAATGTGTTCATAATTATAGATTTTCATATATGCATTGAAAGAGAAAGACGAGAGTGTTATGAGAGTCAAAAGGATCTGATCATTTTATTAAAAAAAAGCGTTTTTCTTATTAGTGTCTATTTACTTAGTAAAAAGTTCTGAAAAGGAGAAAACAATGCTATAAAGCAAGGCTTTAGAAGTAATCGACTTAGTATTACTGTGGAAACTTCAGGAGATTTGGATGTTCTAAGCTTGCTTAGAGTTGATTTCCAATGAAGATGCTGCTCAGATTTTTTCTAAAGTAGCTTTGTTATATTCCAGATCCCTTTAACTGGGTATCACCAGACCACCCACAACTGAGCACTAATGCTAATACACATACATCCTGAATATTTCTCACTAATATCTTTGTTGCTTTTTATAAAAGCAATCACACAAAATATTAAATTTATTTTTAAAGAGTTTCCATGTTTCGCAGAATGTGCTAATAACTATCACACGCTTGCCTGAACAAATGCTAATGATATGGAGACTCTGACTTCATTAGACAGTGACTATTATTATGGAGGGACACAAGTGCCAGTGCCTCATAAAAAGGTTACAATGTTCTGTGAAACAGAACAAGGTAATACTGTGTGATTTTACATAGGAAAACATAATAGGGTAAAAACATTGACATGTTCAGTTAAAAATAATCCTTCAAAAGGCCAAAGTTAACAGTTAAAACCATTTTTTATCTAGAAATTGGCAAAAGATTTATCTAAAATGTTTATATTTTTGCCACCCCATAAATCAAAATTAGTTTTCCATTAAAAAAATTGGATCAGAGATGATAATATTCTTGCCAATTTTTTAGCTAAATGCAAATGGAAACATCTGAGATTTTAAACTGAAAACTGAAGTTTATAGATATATAGTAAAACTACTGCCTGTGAGTGTTACATTGTGAGATCTGACTAGCATATGAGGTTATGAATTAACAGTAATTTCAGATACATAAGCCCTTAGCCTTTAATTTCCTTTTACTAAACCTATAAACACAAAGCAAAAGCCTAGCTTTGTTATTAATATGTCTGCCTTATTATTTCTACCCTTTAACGTTGATGTAATGATAATCTAATCTCTACTATTTCTGAAGTCTCATTTGAAACCTTCAGGATGTCCAAGCAAGGCCAGGTCCTTATTAGCTGACTTCATAGCACCATGTTATCTTCCTTTTTAGCATTTGAATTTATTTTTAATTTAAAAATAATTAACTGACAAATAAAGACGGAATATATTCAAGGTGTACCATGTGACAATTTAATATACATACACATTGTGTAACGATTACAACAATCAAATCAATTAACACATACCTCACCACCCATGTGGTATACCAGATATGTAGACCTTGCTTGTCTCATAACTGAAAGCTTGTACATTGCAGTTGTGTTACTGTTTTATGAATACCTGTCTTATTCACAAGTTGTAAGCTACACAAGAAACTGTATGAGGTTTTTTCACTATTTCATTCCTAGGCCCCAGTATAATGTACAGTGCACAATTGACACTTAACAAACATTTATTAGGGAATGAAATCTGTTTATCTAGAGTAATTTCTATGATTTTTCAGAACGTGGCTACCAACATTAGGTTCTCTTTTCTCTATTTTCCGACTTTTATCTGCCTAAATGTCCCAAACCAGGAAATTGCACCCTATTCCTCAGAACAGTTGTTTTGTTTCTCCCTTTCTCTCTACTTTCCATCCTCTTTCCCCAGCCTATGAATATTACAGTACTTCCATGGGCCAGGAGGTGGGGAGTGTATTAGCTTTTCCTCCCCTATTATATTGCATAGTGTTATTATGAACTTGACTCCCCTGTTAGAACCCTTCCCCTATCTCTAGTGAGGTGTCAAAATTTCTGGAAGAGGAAACACAGCCCTTCCTCTCCAAAACAGTTTTGAGATTGTGAGATTCTATGAAATTCCAGGAAAATATTATATAAAAATGTTTTTTGTTTCTTGAGAGATACTATACTTTCAAAATGAAAGAGCTTCAGATGACCCTGGTCAAAATTCACTAATTATTGATGGAAGCTACAAATTACTTTCAGAATATAAATGGTCTTATAGCTTTAAAGAGCTTAACTCAGGATTCTACTGATACCCTTTCTTTTTTTTTTTTTTTAGTAAATGTCTATTTATTTTTTTTTCAGCATATTATTAAAACCATTAAGTCAGTGGATGCAGCATGTATTTACATGACACGTTGTAACCAAACTGAGGATGTATAAAATAGATCACCAGGTACCAGTGTCTTAATGGCCAAACCATATTTTACGAGGTGGAAAGTCAATGAACATAGAAGAGATTATTGGCAATAGTGTAACAACAATGAGATTCTTCTCTCTTCACCCCAGGGACGGTAACAGAATGCTAACATGGAAACCAAAAGACAACTTTACCTTGGGCCATAAAGACAAAGCCAGCAATGGAAAAGATTCCTTCTTCATGATCAATTTCATTTGCCCCATGTAGTTTCACTGTGGTAAAAATGATGATTTTTACCAAAAGACAAACTATGAACAAACGAACTCATTTCCATCATGTTTACAAGGTCTTAAGTCATGAGATATGCTAAAGTATGTATCTCAAAGCTTCATTATAAAATCATTAAGCTGATTCCCTCATCAAAATATATACTTTTTTTTTTCTCTTTAAATTTTAAGAGAGAAGACAGGTGGTTAAAGACTAATACATTTTAAAAGAACTGATGGTATCTAGCCAGCTCCCCCCTTGTCACACAAGTCTTTGAATGATTGGGGGTACTGACTGCCAAATGTGTTTAAAAACTCATTTGAAATGAAGAAAAGACTCAGAAATAAACAAAAAGGGGAGGGAAGAAGAGGACATTTTATTTTTACATTTTTTCTTGTTTTATTTTTAAGATGAGAAGTAGCACTGTTCTTTTATTAAGGAAATGACAAAAGTTGCATTCATGCAGGCTGAATCCTCACATTTCAACTCTAAAGTCTGAAGGAATTTTATCTTTAACTATTGATCCACAGACTTGAAGTTAGCAGGAGAATTAATTGTGTGATTTTAACATTTATAACACTATGGAACTACTCTCTTATAGATTAAGATTTTTTGCCTAGATGTCTGTAAAAATGACAGCTGTGTAATTAAAGTATGTATGATAGCACTGAGGTATCAAGAAAACAATGCTTTTTATATGTTTAAATATATAAATTGCATGCATCAACTACGTGTCTGTGTTGAAATGCACAATATAAATATGCCAATGCAAAGGTGCGTTGACACAAGTATAAAAAATCTTAAAAATCATTATAGGTGTGTCCTAAAACACATAAAATGCCACCCGTGTCTTTTCCAGAATTTTAACTATATACAATTCAATAGCTGTTCCTCTAGCCCAGAAGAAAGGGGAATATTTTTGAAGACAAGTCATACAATATTTAAAAATGAACAGAATCTAACAAGGGAGAAAGCACTGTAGAATGTATTTGAGTAACTACTATTGCTGTAGGTGTAGGGAGACAAGTGCCCATGGGTTGGAGTCAAATGTTATTAGTGCCCCAATGCATAAGACCAAAATCTGTCATGGTTGATTTGGACTGTGGCACCTCATAAAAAAAAATGAAGAACATGCTCTGAGATTACCAATCTGCCTGGGCATGTACATAAAGAGAGCTGACAAATGATAAAGGAAATTGGAAAGGTTGAGAGGATGAAGTCAATAATAGATTTATCTCCAGACATTTAGCACTTGAAGTGCATCTGTTATACAATATGTAGACATATTTTACAGCAAATTTGGAGATACTGTGAGCCCACTGGGCAGGGACAATATCTAATTTTATATTCTATATAATTCTGAGCATAACTTTGGTGCTTAATCAGTAAGAGGAGGAGGTACCCCCCTGTGCTTACAAAAGGAGAGAGACGTGGAAAGGACATGGGCACATGACCCGGGGCTTTGTGTGCGGCAGCCGTGTGAAGGAACAGTGCAACAAAGAGCAAAGCCAAATCCAAAATAAGAGAACTATATTTCATGTACAACACGAGGCGACTGTACTCAGAAAGTTCTTTTGACCTTTAAAAGTCAAAATTTCTATTTTTTCCTCTAACTTGAGGAAAGTTATTGCAAGTTTTTATTCTGAAAGCATGCAAAAGTTCTGTAATAAATTGAAAAAAATAATTTAAACAGATCTCATTAAAGCATTTTAGGAAACAATTTCTTGCCAACTTAAACAGTATTTCCCCCCAAAGAATTCATCTGGTTTTTTAAAGAATTTATTTTATTTCATGAATACTGTAAATGCTACTAACCATAGCTATCACAAAGTACTAGCTTTTATAATCCTAGTATTTAAGATAATATGGCCTCATTTATAATATGCATGCAGAAAGAAACAAATTATGCCTATTTGTTTAGTTATATAAATGCCATATATATGTATAAGTGAGAAATTTCTGTTTTACTATCTATGGTTTTTTCCTACACCTATCTGTTTTCTTTCCTCAACCGCACATGTACGGAAAACTGGACATATCTTCAGGCTTTAATTTTGCTTAATTTTGTGTAAATTCATCTGTTATACTTAAAAATCATATGAAAAGATTAAAAGGAGAAATAATGCTTTTTAATTAAACTTTTAATATGCTTATATCATAGCTTATTGCCCTACGAAAGGAAAAATACATACTTTAGCCCTATTGTTACTTGTTCTATTTTACATAAGGCTAAAGTAATCAGTCAATTCAGCTAAAAAATGTTTATCCAAAGGAGTTACTTATGGTCCTTTAACTGAAACAGGCAGTTGGCTAACTTTTTTCCTACCATCTCTACACACATTTTTTTTAAAATTTCAGCATATTACAGGGGTACAAATGTTTAGTTTACATATATTGCCTTTGTACCACTCGAATCAGAGCTACAAGCAGGCCCATCATTTAATTTTGTGGTCACTGTGTGAATTTCTAAAGTCTCTGTTTTGTTGTCAATTAAAATGAATTATTTCCCTCAGTTGTTGGAGAAAGTTATTTGATCAGTATGAATAAGACCTGGTACACAGACTCTTGGTGTAGAAGGATTTTGTGCTTTTACCGTGGAGCCAATTGCTTAAATCATTCTTTCCCGACACCACAGGATTCTGTCCTGTCTTTCAAGTTCTTGGGTATACATTTTTGAGGCATTTCACATCAGACTGAATCATCTTAGGTGGCGAGTAACCCCAGGATGGAGTGTGGATAGACATAGCTTACAATCTTTTCATTTACCATACTGCTACATACAAAATAACAATCTCACCAAAATTTAATGCATACATTTAAAAAGACTCACCAAGCTTGTTCTTACTTATTTTTTAGTGTCTTTTACAGTTATATCAAATCATTTGCTTCCTTAGACTTTCTTCCTCTGAAAAATCAAATATATGAACATTGTTCATTGCATAAACAGTGACGAAAAAGCTTAAGAATAACTTTAATATCTAAGCTTTACATTTGGGGAAAAACCCCTAAATTTTTATGATTTTAATATCTATAGTAGGTATCACAATCAACATTTGGTTAAAATAAATAGCCTCTCTTAAGAAAAAAAAAATTTAAAAGGAAAACCAGATCCTTGCATTATCTCAGCAAAGGTTAATGTAACATCCAGGAAAGATGGAGAAAACAGGAAGAGTTGTCTCGTTTTTTAAAGATATATTGCAGCAACCCCTTTGGAACTTTTATGCTAATGAAATCCAGCTACATTACTGGACAGTTGTCTGAAAGAGATGGAGGACATTGTTTTAATGGAATAGTTTTCTACCGGACTCAAGGGCATTCTCTCCTCTGTAAGGAAAGGATTCCAGACAACAGTTCTACCATAGTTAAACTGTATTTTATTTTAGCTTTCAGCAGTCATGTGAATTAACGTAACCTTCAGACTCATAATCCCCAGTAAATCATGCTTTTAAAATAGTACGAAAAAGAATAATAATGTAGTCAAATGTTCAATAAAGAAAATGCAATAACCAATGGAATCCCTTTTACATCTTTTAAGACATATACATCTCTAAACTTGCTTTTAAAGAAATCTACATGATTTAAGAGACCAAGATAACAGCAGGGAACTAAGGAAGATATAACATTTAATTGTGCACTAAATACTAACCATATTTGCAGCTGTATACTATTATTTTTAAATAAAACATGAGGGAAAAGAGCCAAATATGACTTTCTGAAAGAAATAAAGGGAGAACTGAATAAATCTTCAATAAGCTGACATTTTAGTGTGCCTGACATAAAATAAAAATGCACAACTGTGATTTAGAAAATGGCTAGGCAAAAGATTATTATGTGCTCCTGTATATTTAGAAAACTGTGTCCAGGTTCATCTTATGTTATAGGTAACTAAAGTCCTGTGTGTGCCTTCTCATGTGAGCATGAAGAATTCTGAACTAGACACTGCAATGCACCAAGATGGAATGCATTTGGAGTTATTTTATAAACAAAATTTCAGACAGAAAAAGAAGCAACGTGAATTTTTGTCTTGGAATTGTGCAAGTAGATAAGGAAGAATGAGCCAAAATAGTCACTTCCAGCCTTTTTCATTGATCAATTTATGGTTGCAAAATAAAAAATCTTTCTTTAGATTCTCATAATGAAAAAATATGGATATATGTGTATGTATGTTTTTCTGCATATTTCCAATATTAGCAATTACAAAATTTTTTAGCAATTGCTTCTCCTAAGATGGACTCTATTCCTTCCATGAGTAAATATAGATCTACAGGAATTTTCTCTGACCTGTATAAAATGCTATGGCAGATTATATTACAGCATTTTATTCTTCTATATACAATGTGAAGGTCACTTACATTCTGTAATGAGGGAAGGCTCTATTTTACTAATGTTTTCCATATCATATTTCCAACTTGATCTCTAACTTTATCCTTGTAGTCTGGAAGTCATTGGGCAGACCAATTTATTGTCTAGAGTTAAATGAAAACAATTCTAAGAAAAAGTTGTCAATATTCTAAAATATTCTGTAGTGCCTTTTTCTATGTTCACAACTCTTTCACTTCTTCCAGGAAATCCTAACCAGCACTTCTTTCTACTCTGTGTATTTCCTTCACTCTTTTTATTCAGTTGCTGTCTTTGATCCCTCCTCCCTCATTTAGAAACTTGCTTTGATTCTTCAGACTCTGGATGAATCAAAGAGGACCTCCATGGATGCATGGTCCTCCCAAGTTTAGAAATGCTAAATGATATGGCTTGAGTTTCTTAGCAAATAGCATCCTGTTCTTTCACAGACTCTATTGTGCAACTCGGAAAAAAAAAGAAAAAAAAATTAGGAAAAATTCTAAAGGCTAAATAATTACACATGCTAAATATTAAATTACATAAGAGAAGTTTAGGCAAGTTATTCTAGTGCGGATTTTTTCCCACAGGTTCAGTGAGAAGAGAACGAAATAAGAATCTATATTATTGCTACCATCATATCTTTTCCAAATATGGCAACTTCCTTGTGGTTTGGAATGAAGAAAATCAGGTATTCTTTGGAAAATATGAGAAGACTATAGGCTAAAAATTCTTTTACGCTTTTGATTTGAGTACCAAAAATGTTTCAAAATTGGTCAAAATTCAGGAAAAACTTTTTTATTTTTTATTTTGGTCATTCTTTGTTTCTAACTGAAAACCAAGGGTGACAAAAGCATAAGATTGAACTCTGAGGGAACATCAACCTTAATCATTCCCATGCACAAATATGCATAAAATGGCATTTAACCATATACACCCCAAGACGTACAACTTTCACAGCAAAAAGAGAAGCCTTGTGCAATTTTGAAGGGTACTACAGAAAAAAATGTGGCCTAGGGTGTCTAAGGCAGTTGCCACCAGAGGGCGATTATTATAGGAAAGCTTCATTCTATACAATCGCTATTTTTGGTTATTGGCTTTTTTTTTTTAAATCCAGTTATCAGAAAGTATAATATACTCACAATGGAGCCATAAACTTTATACAGCATAACTGTAGTTGCAGGTTCTTTTTCAACTTGAAAAACAAAGCAAATATTGTTGGTGTTAGTGAACAAAGGAAGGCAGAAGAAAAATGAAATTTCTTAAGTTAGTAGATTAGCTAGTAGGTGTTTATATGACCAATTGAAAGAAAAAAGTAGTGCCTTAGTAGATGTTTCAAAATGCAATGTATTTCCTCCCCAAAGATATTTATTTACTCTGTTTTACTCCTTTGTTTTTCTTAAGAGTGACAGAGCAGGTTGATGTCTATTGCCACTGGTTTTTGAAGTCATTAATTTTTAAAGGACTTTTTTCTTCTCCTTGCCAAGAGGCATCTTAGTAAGATATTTTGGATTTGGTCCTAAACATCCTTTATAGTTCTGTATACATTTTATTTTGGTCTGAGCATCAGACTACATAGGGGAGAGAGCGATACATTTAAAAGCATGAAGTGCAACATAATGTAATCTTTAATACCTGAAATCTAGTAAACCAGTAGATTTGAGTTATATTACCCATCATAAACTTTTTTAACCTGTGGCTCATTTTCAGAATAATAAACGTAACTATTCCATAAAAATATCTCAACACAGAAGAGCCAGAAAAGTGAAGGACATGAACAGATGGTACATCAATCTTCTGCATTTATACAATTTGTTTTTTAATGCAAATAGTGTGGGTTGCCTGCTCATGCCTTGGATATTTGTTCCAAAGATGAGCACATTTTCTTATCTTTCTGGATCAATGTGACATTTGCAGTTATCATAAAGTGGGAGCCCATTTAATGATGTTAATGCTTCCTTAATGTAAAAATAAAATCACCTTCTTTATAAAAGCAAACAGATTAAAAGTCCCAAAGAGACCATTGAAATCTGTGACATTTGCAGTTACTGGTAACTAGATGGTTTGATTATACACAGGTAAAAAAAAAAAATCTTAAAAGCATTGTTTATGCTCATTAATCAGAGCATTAAATATGAATTCTAGATTCCCCTATGAGCAAGAGAGTAAGAATATATTTGTATAATGGAACCTGTAAGTTAAAGATTTTTTAAAAAGTTACTGCAGTTAAATGTTAAATTAACAAGCATCTCTAAATTTTCCGAGAACTTGAAGATTTTTACCCTTTGTGGTTCTTTAAAAATAAATAATAGTATTTCTAAGATGTAATGTTTTTCTAAAAAAAGAAAACATGCTTAAAAATAGCAAAGTGGCTTAAAAGGTGTGGCATTTATTGTTTTTTAATCGTAATTCATACAATGGTTCCAGTGTGTACATGCCCCTCCTCCCTACATTTAAACCCTCATGGAGAAGAGATATTTATAGAGAAGAAGAGATGTTTCTATGATTCATTCAGTTCCATTGGTAGAGCCCACTTGGCTACTTCATGGAGAGCCAGCTCTAGGGATTTATTTCTTGTGTATTGTTGTATCTGTTTTCCATGTTTCATACACATGCCCAGAGGCCTTTTGGCAGCAGATACATTTTTGAAAGCCAATTTGAAAAAGCAAATCATTTTTCCTTCCTGCTAAGACAGCTGGCTGTTGCATGCAGCCTTTTCCACTAGAAATGAGTTATGGTCACTGACTATTTCCAGAGGGTCCAAAGAGTTGGCATTTGATGAGAGCAAATTTTGATCGCTATCAAATTGGCATCGACTCCAACAACAGGCTCACTCGTGAAATGCAAGGCAAAAGAGTGTCATGCAAGTAACCTAAGCCACTCTGTGTAGCTTCCCCAAAGAGCTTGTGGAGATAAAACAAGAAGACAATACCTCAATAATATTCTCTAAAACAGGTGGAGATATGTCTCAGGTATTTGTGACATTTTATAGATCTCATTTTATGTGGAATCATAATCTAAACTTCACTAGTGGGTGAGGCTATGTTGGCAGGTGTTGTTTATATAATTGCCATAGGATACACACACCCAATTTAATACATAAAGCTGATGGAGTGAGGCAAACTTAAATTTGTGAAACAGGACCTTTATTGCAGCAATGAAATATTTTCAGGCTCAGGCCTATGTGCCCAGGGTTAAAATAAAATCATGGCAACCTGAAATAACCGAATCATATTTTGAAAAGAAAATGACGCTAACTGGAACTTAAGTCCCTTGGAAAGGTTGTCCATCCATTTACTTATCCAATCATCCATAAACCAACAAATATTTATTTACCACCTATTATGACAGCCAAGTACACTTAATGGTAGGTATGAAGGATACAGCAGCAAATAAAATGGGCACTGTCTCTGTCTTCACAGCACTTGTAATCCATTGGGGAAAACATATTAGACCAGTAATTATAATAAATAATACTAAAGATAATGACAGAGGCTATATAAGGTGTTATGGAGTATGGGGCTGTAATCTAGCTTAGAAGTCAGGGAGGAGAGGACGGAGAAGAATGTTTCCAGCAGAAGGAACATAAGTGTAGAGTCTCAGTGACCAGAGAGTGGGTGAGGAATTGGAGGAATTGAAAGTAGTTCAGGAAGACCCGAATGGCTACAATGGGAAAGAAAGAGGGATAAACAATGAGGATGGAGGTCAGGCAGGTCCAAGTAGTAGAGGATCTTGAGGAAAGGGGCCAGTAAAGGGTTTTATGATGTGACAATCAGCATAGAAGGAATGGAAAACTCATCACCAGGATTTTCTGGAAGCATCTGGGATTGTTGCTATGATAAAGGGAAGACCATATAGTGCTTGGCATGTCTACAAAAGAAGCTTAGATGGTAAGTCTTTATTTTCAGTAGCTAAAGAATGTTCAAGAGCCTCTTACATTTCCATAGAACTGGTTAAAGACATATTCACCTTCACATACTCTTAAATCCATTCCCAGTTCTGACTTCGTGATTTGCAAATAGCTGCTCAATAAAATATTGTAAAATAGAACCCAGAGGAAGTATTAGTAGTCATCATATAAGTTTTCTGTGCCTGCTGTTCCAAAATACCACAAATTTGGTGGCTTTAAGCAACAGAAATGTATTCTCTCACAGTTCTGGGGGCCAGACAGCTTAAATCAGTATCACTGGACCAAAATCAAGGCATGGGCAGTGCTGCACTCCCTGCAGGGCTTCTAGGGGGAGAACCCTCTCCTTGCTTCTTCCAGCTTCTTTTGGCTACTAGCATTCCTCAGTTTTTGGTTGCAGCACTCCACTCTCCATTCTATCTTCATGTCGTCCTCTCCTCTATGGGTTTGGGGTTTGTCTGATCTCCCTCTGTCTCACTCTCTCTTTATAAGGACACTTGTGATGGCATTTAGAGCTCACCTTCATTATCCAGGGTAATCTTCCCATCTCAAGATCCTTACATTAATCACATTTCCAAAGGCTTTGCCATTCGAGGTAATATTTAAAGATTCTAGGGATTAAGACCTAATATCTTTGGTGGGTGGTGGAGTGGGGCATGCATTTTTCAGCCTACCATAGTACTTACTCACAGTTCTTAACATCTTCAGTATTGAAGGAAGGAGTGGAATAGATTTGTATGCAACTATTCTAGGGTTTAAGTATTGAACTCCAACATAGAAGGAACCATTCAACCTTGGTCTAGCTATCAGTCTACAGTGATGACAGTTCTGTGCTATAATCATGTAGGCAACAGAAGGGTCCCTAGGAACAAATTATCACAGAGATGCTTTGAGTAATTTAGGGCTTACTTGCAGTGTTAAGTGGATTATAAGAAACTTGAGGGCAAAGTCATTGTCATTTCATAGTTCCCACATGGATTAAATCCAAAAGACATTCCTCTGTGGTCTCTGGAAGGCCCTAAAATAAAGGAGGTTCTTTCAGAGTTTTACTGAGATGGGTTAAAACTTCCAAATTAGGGTATTCATTTGAACCATATGCCAATGCTGGGAATGTTTTTCTTCATACACACACACACACACACACACACACATGTATGTATATGATATATATACACACATGATATATATACATATACACACATATATATGATATCGATATATGATATATATATATAAATACCTTCTATGTACCAGACACCGTCCTAAATTCCAGTTCACAATTACTATCTAGACCTCTTAGGGAAGTTCCACACTAGAAATAAATGGATGAAGTAAAATAAGTTCTAGGTATTCTTTGGTCCAGCACTTTATCCTATCCAAATTACACCAGTGATCTTGGAATCGGTCGTAGCCCAGGACGTGGTAGAAGGGAAATTCAAAAGTGTTCTAAGCGTTTGACGTGTGCCATAATGCTCAATTCTCACAACTCTGTGAGATGATGCTATTATCGCCATTCAACAAATAATAAATCATAGCTCAAAAAGTTCAATAAATGTACAAAACCAAGCAGCTAATTTGGAGTGATCTGTGGTTAGAGCTCAGGTCTGCCTGGCCCCAGTGCTCATGATTATTTCATCAAACCAATCCTATTGCTCAGAAGCAGAACTGGAGGTTAGATATCCTTGGATCCAGTTTTGAGTTTTGCTGTTATGCTACACACCACAAGATATGTCCTTGAAAGAGGTCATTTCAGGATAAACAGGGGAACGTAATCATCTTACCACTACATTTAAGGAGTTCATTTTTTTAAAAATAGAGCATAGGTCAACAAAACGAGTAAGTTCAGTGCAAGTAAAGTTTAGCTAAATCAATGGGTCACAGGGTCATAAAGATGAAGAAAGTGATCTTCGTAGAATATTGCTCACCTTGGAGGCTGCTCCCATGGAGAGTGGTCATGGCCTTACGCAGAATATCCTTGGGGACACTGATGGTTTCAACCATCTTTTTTATTTCTTTTGTTTCAGATGAGAGATGAGAAAATTGTGTCATTTTGTCCCTTCTTAGTTTAATGATATAGCTTGGTAATATTATCAGGACTCTGAGAACATATTTTTCTGATTTTATATGGCTTTTAAGTGCAGAAGTACAACTACAAATAGTAAAATTCTCTTATTAAGTCACGGTAGAATAAGCGCTCTGGGCACGCCAATGCCATGGCTACTGCTTTCTCTTCTCCAACAATCCTTGGCATCCTAAAGATGTCACACAATTTCTTCCTACAGTGAAGGACAGATTCATGCTGTTACTTTTTTTTTTCTTGAGAAATCTTGGTTGAAAGCACCAACAGTGATACAACTTGGTTCATTTTGTCATTTTTTACTCCCTTGAATTACTACATAAATATTAATAGCTAAACACATTGCAAACAGGTGGAGCTCATTCTGTCTCTGGAGCGCTGCCACCGTTATGTGATATCTCAGATGGGTGACGAGATTTTCCATGTGGGGAGGGCGGTCTGTCATTCCATGCCAACCCCATTGGACACACCCTTGGCTTGGAGTCCTTTATTTCCTGTGATATCTCTATGACAGCCTTCTTGGTCTTTTAACAGTTCATTCAGTAGAGTGGGAAGGAGTAACACATTCCATTTAAGATCCACATTCACTCCACTATGTATCTGGTTACTTTCTTTCAGATGGTGGCTGTTACTGATAAAAACATGAAGAGAGCCCCCAATATTTAAAGGTGCACATCAGCTATGCATGAAATACCTGTTTGTAACACATCCAAATTTGTGTAAGCTTGGTGAACTATTCAAACTAAGAAAATCACTGAGTTATTATGGTAGATAGTATCATAGTAAAGTCCCCCCTTTGTCCCCTGATTTGCAAATGCAGGGCTGGAACTATAGATTCATTCAAAATCATAATTTATTATCTTATGGTTCATCAATGTGTAAGTGACATAATTGTTTTCAAGGGCCTTAGGTATGTAGGCATAATATTTTCTACCTTTTATGCTGAATGATTTTCTTTATATCTATTTACCTTCAATGCAACAAACATATTTCAAAATAAAATTCAGAAATCTGGCTGACTTCCATTTTGCTAGGCATAATGGCTAGTATATTCTTCCTGTGTCAGTAAATGATCCACTTAAACATAGTTGTTTTCATAGGAAGCAAGCACATTTAGAACTGTCCTGGAGTGTGTTGAATATATGTGATTGTATGTGATTCTTTAGGGCTGGAAAATGCATGAGGCTCTGGGTACTTTAATTCCTCTACTGCTTTATAACAGATTCGCTAGTAAATTTTATTATGAAATTTAAAAACCTGATTTATGGCCTGGTGCAGTGGCTCACCCTGTAATCCTAGCACTCTAGGAGGCCAAGGTGGGAGGATGACTTGAGCTGAGGAGATTGAGACCAGCCTGAGCAAGAGTGAGATCCAGTCTCTACTAAAAATAGAAAAAATTAGCCAGATGTGGTGGTGCACGTCTATACTCCCAGCTCCTCGGGAGGCTGAGGCAGGAGGATCGCTTGAGCCCAGGAGTTTGAGGTTTCTGTGAGCTATGATGATGCCACTGCATCAGATAAGTTTCTGATTTACCCGTGTAATGAGAAAAAATTTAGATTCTAGAACTTTATGGAAGAGATTTGATTTGGTTCAAATCATGAAGAAAAACTAATTCTACTGTCATTGGTGAGTTATCACAGGTTAATGAAAAGCAAAATATTGAGGTAAAATCATATCTTAAAAGAATAAATGTCATTGAGGTAGCAGCAATAAACATCTTCTTTGACACTAATACTTTTAGTACCCATTTAATAATCTGCATTAAAATGGTTTAGGTTTCTGTTCAATTTAAAATGGTTTGGTCAGTTTTTATGATCTTTTTTCTTCTCTACTTGTAGCTTAAACTCGGTGCCTTGCCCCGTTCTCTCCCTATCACAGCGCTCCTTGGACACTTGGGGCCTCTTTATGGCGGTTTCCTTACATGCTCTGCTTGGAGAAAGAGCCCATCACTTCCATCAGTTTGTCCAGAAATCTGTGACAATATACTATAGGAATGTATATACTTAAATGATTTAAACTAAGGTAGAAAGCGTCCAGAGAGATGAAAAATAACAACCTATAGGAGGAGGGACACATAGCTTCCATTCTCACCAGGCTTAATGTGTCCAGATAGTTTTGTTACAGGGAAGGTGAGGAGCACCACAACCCTACACATGGCCTTTTGCGCAGCGGGTTACACAGACACGTGATTGTATCACAGGTCTCTTCCCATTTACTGATGTCTCATAAAAATTGAGTTTTAAGTTTAAATCCAACACCTTGAATAGCAACGATTATACATGAATGTGACAACTGAGGATAACAGACTTTAGAGAGGTCCCATGTCATGGACTTTTTTTCTTGATTGGAGGAAAAGAAAAAAAAAACAACAGTGGAGAAGAATAGGTGGCTTCCTAATATGGTAATTCGAAGTTCCACTCCAAGGTTTTCCTATTCATGTATTCAAATATGAGATATAATTTAAATAGCTAATAAGAATAAACTATTCATCCTCCTTGAGGAAACAATTACTTGTGTTTTCTGAAGCAAGTGTAGTTTTTCAGTTGCTGCTTGTTGGTTTTCCCTTATTTGCCTGTGAGTTCATAGAATACTGGAGTGGTGTCCTGTTTGTCTTTGAAGCTCCAGGTTAGGACAAATCATGAAGAAAAGATGGTAACTGGCAAATATTAGCTGAATGCTGAATGAATAAATGCCTGTACTTACCATAGTGCGATAAGTGTATGTGTCCAAAGGGATATTTTAAACAAATATAACAAAGTATTCCATTGAGAGTTCACAAATTTTATTTTCTAATTAACAGGGCTGATAAAATATTGAGGAGTAAGTCTACTGTTAAACATTAAGAGATCATAAATCAAGTGTAGTTATTGACATTCCTTTAGCCACCAAGATCAGTCAGTAAGGAATCAAAGACTGTGATGTTGGAAGAGACCTTAGAATGGGTACAGTGTGGACCTGGATACTCTAATTTGGAATGTGACACAGTTTAAATTGGTTTGAAATAATAGTATGAACCAACTAATCATTTAACACTCTCACCTTCAAAAAGAGACCCCCTACCCTTTTGAACACCAAGGACACAGTAATCCATTACAGCAAACCCCACATCCCTCAAGAGCATTGAGGCAGGAGCTCAGGAAGCACCTCTTCCTTTCCACTTGCTCCTGAAGACACACACTAACCCTAACCCTAACCCTAGCCCTTTTGAAATGAGCCACAGTTCCACAGAATCAGAATCCACACGCTCTCCTGCTGCGTGCCACTTTCAGACTTCTTCAGAAAGTAGAACTGAGTGTGGATGTCAGGGGGCGAGGGGGTATGTGGGATGGTCATATGCACAGGTATAATCATAAGCACATTCACTCCCGTTCTTGAGGTTTTTTACCCCCCCCCCCGCCGCCACACACACACACACACACAATGCTTCATTACAGACCTCCATGCTTCCCAGACTTCATGATGTCATACATCCTTCTTTGAGAATGACGGAACTGTTATGTTAATATTCATCTTGACTTATTTGGCAAGAACAAGTCCACATGCCAATACGATGTGATGATTTTACTGAAAAATATAAAATGTTTCATTGGTCTTTTCTGTGAAGAAAGTTTGGGAAGAGTAGCCTTTTCTTTTTTCCATAGCAATATCTGTCCATTGAGCAGCATGTACCATTCAATAAATATTTATTGAATGTTGATGACAAGCCTGGCACTATTCTAGGTGTTGGTAATGTTTTGGATATTAACCATAACGAGGAGATAAAAGGAAAGAAAGGACATAAAGAGGAAGAAATGCCATCTTGATCAATTATAAGATGACTTTCCTAAATTGGCAGCTCCTGTTTTTCTCCTTGCCCTTCCCACCACTGAAAATGGGTCTGGAGACCTAGGAAATGTCCTCATTGCTGCTAGGAATATTTGTAATCCCTTTTACACCTTGACAGACCTATTTGAAGATAATAAAGTCAAAACACAAGAGAGATGTTAAGCCTTCTGTGAGAGGAGTTTTGTAAGAAGATTTCATCTGTGAATTTTATAGAACATTAGCCAATCTGTTCAGTGAATTTTGTCAGCATTAATAAAGAATCAGAGTTCTGGAAATATTCTCTCAGATATTCAGGAGTATTTCAATTTTCCTTATTCTTACGAATGCTATTAAACCTGTCTGTTCCTAAACATGTGTTGAACAAACTTACAGAACCATAATTTCTCATTTAATACTTAGCTGAGCCCTCATGGGCCCCCCTCTTGGAAACAGTAGGTATAATATAGTACTGATCCATTCATCAGAAAGCCTGACTCTACTATTGATTAGTTGGTGTCTCTGAATGTCACCTTTGGGGTCTTGGTTTCCTCATCTGTGCTATGAGGAAAATACTGGGTGGAGTTGAATGTACCCAGATTCAAATTCTAGGCCAGTCACTCACTACTGTGTAACTCTGGGCAAGGAACTCTTCTTCCTGCTGTTCACTCTCCCCATCTGTTGAAGAGTATGTACATTGTGGGGTTATTTTAAGAATTAAATGAGGTAATACACATAAGGGGTTATCTTAGGACCTGACACATCATGAGTATTGCAGTTATTTTCCCTAAAGGATCATTTAACAATAGCTCTTAAGAATTAAAGTTTTGTTTCCAGAGTTCTAATTCTCTTATTTTATTTTCTTCATAAGCTCAAAGGAGATAAAGAATAGAACATCACTCCCTGTAACAAATGATTATCCTTTTCTTCCACACATTGATTTTACTTCTACTATGTAAAATCCCCAAAGGGCACTTTCTAAATAAAAATGGATCATGGTCAGAGAAGTGTAAGGGGAATGGTGAGTGAAGGGAAATCATGACACAGGACAAAAAACTGGTTGGCTGACCTGGAGATGTTTAGCTAGAAGAGGCAGTGGCTCAGAGCAAACATAAGACTATATCATCAGTATTTAAAAAGACGCTTCATGGAAGTCTCTGCACGTACTGCCATGATGCTCATGGGTAGATGAGTGGCAAGGTAGTGGAAGCCACATGGGAACAGAATTTGGCTCTCTATAAGCAAGATCACCTTTAATGTCCAAGCACACCCCAAAATGGAACAGACTATCTCAAGAGCATCAAATTACTCAGGGACACACTATTGTTAAGTGATCATAGATTTTAGACCTGATCCAAGCATTGCCAAAAAATTTGTTATTGACGAAAACTTTTCCTATATTCAAACCAAAAACTTGCTTTCTATATTTTCGGTTTCTTCACTTTAAATTGTTCACATCGATTTTCTAAAATAACCACTTGATTGATTTTTTTTGTGAGAATTTCTAGTTCCTGAATCTAACAAGAAAACTTTCATTCTTTATATATATTACATCTGGTTTTCAGGGGGTATGCAATAAATTCTATAGTTACAACCCTATCTCTTTTCTAAAGTGTGAGACATTGTCGTAACTGATCTTCTTTTGTCAAAATTTTCTCTTTCTTTGGTTTTCCCAAACCCATTTGTGAAATCCAGATTTCAAACATCTCTTCCAATCTTTTTGGCTGCTCTTTTCTTGGGTTCTTTTGTGAAGAACCTAAGAAATATGGGAGGACACAGCTATTAATTCTTTCTTCTTCTCCCTGGGTGAATTCATCCCATTTCAGCCAAGGATGATGGAGAGAATTAAACCCTAATGCTCTAATTTTCCATTCTATGTCACAAATTAACTTCTCTCATGTGCATTCAGAATGGTACCAGATATGTACCATCCTTAGAAGAATTG
Organism: Indri indri; assembly: GCA_004363605.1. Classification (NCBI taxonomy): domain Eukaryota; kingdom Metazoa; phylum Chordata; class Mammalia; order Primates; family Indriidae; genus Indri; species Indri indri. The sequence continues at coordinate 47,137 of RJWJ010004834.1, forward strand.
AGAAAATGGCCATTCATATCACTTTTTATAAAACTTAATTTTCTCATGGAACTCAGATTGAGAAAGACGACACTCCCAAACCTCCCTGGTCCAGACGACTCAAGACCCACATTTCCAACAGCTTCCTAGCCATCACCTGGGCAAACCAGGGCCACTCAAGTCCATCATTTTCCTCTCATAGCTTTCTCTTTGTCCCCATGCCTAACTATACACAACTTTCTAATCATTTGTTCGAGAAGCTCAGGAGGAACTCTGAGCTTTTTTATTTCTGAAACTTGTAGAGATTGCATGCTAAAAATGTCATATATCAGTTCTCTTCTTTTCTATCCCACTGGCTAAGTGCAGCTCTTTAGTATATTTTATTTTGACTATTATTAGAGGGAAATAGCCCATTGCCTGAATTTCTTCCTGCATGCAGTCTCATTTAACCACCACCACCATCTTCAATCTATGCTTCACAACTGTCAAAATGATCTCTTCAGAATGTAAATAAACTCTTTTGCTCATTTGGTTCAATCGTGGTGTGACTGTCCCTCTTCCATTGGCACAGCACACAAGATTTCATATCTTACAGCCCAGGTTAATTTTCCCAACCCATGATGCAATCTGTCTTCTCCTATTAGACCATTTGAACCTCGAGTGCACAACATTTTTTTTTTCCTCTGAGCATTTACCTTTCCTTTCCTGAATACCACTCTCCTCTTTATCTGGTGAACATTACCCTTCCTTCGTTATTCAAGTAAAAGTTACTATTCTCATTAATACTCTGTAATCCTCAGTTGATTTGTATCTATCTAGTAGAGTGTCTAGAACATAAAAAAAATAATAAATGCTAAACTTTAAATATCATATCATTACTAATACATGTTATTTTACTATTATGCTATTGAAAATGGGATGTGGGCACTGGATGACAGGTTGTACCAATAAAACTGTAGATTTCTTTCGATTGTAAGATTATATGAGTTTATGATTTATTTTAAACTAAGTGTTTAGAAAATCTAATATTAACCCTGTTTCTATGTTCTTTCTATTAATATAACACCATCATAGTAGGACCTCAACAATATTGTTTCAATTGAGTAGGCTTGAATTCCTGGCATTAATTAATATTGCAATCCTAACTCCAAGGCCACAATATCATATTGACATTTCAAAAAATACATCCTTTAGCTCACTAGTACTTCAATGGAATTCTTTTCCATGAAGGTTTCTCATTTATTTTGTGCCCAGTATAAGGCATATTTTACAGGATTTAAACATGAAGCCATATTTTCTTATTTCCCTCACCTTCCCCCTAGGATCTATTTTAGGTTTAAACAAGTCCAAGTCACTCAAGTCTCCACCTTACCTTATGGAGAGAAAAGCCTGGAAGGGAAAATCCTTAATTTTCTGAGCACAATGAGACTTTAAATCTCTCTACCCTACCATAATGCTCTGTGTTTTTACTTTCTCTTCTCTTTTCCTCTCCTTCTCTGCTGACATTAGCATAAAAATGTGCTACTCTAACTAAGCAGTCTGTTAACTGATAAGCTATCAAAAAATCATCTGTTATTTTTATAGCTCAAAGGCAGATGCCATTTCAAGAACTAGGGTTGAATGAGTAGGATTTGTTAATGCTTTTTATATTCATCATTGTAAACTTGAAGTATTTTAAAATGGAATGATTGGAAGCTTAAAATATAATGCCATGAACAATCAAGATATAGAATATTGGTTGCCTTAATTTTTTGTCTGCATAAAATCATTTCATATCATATTTTATCATAAAGAATATTGGTGGTTGTCTAATGCTTATGTTGCAAATCTTTGCTACATTAAATTCAGATCAATGTAATCATCAAAGAAAACTCAGATCAGAACATCCCCTTATATTCCAGCAGGGGCCCCCTTTGCTGTAAGATACTTTTCAAAGGGTCCCTGAAGCAGCAGACGTGCTTTGTAAGCAATTATTTTCTCAGGTTGCAGTTCTAAATTACTTTGGGCACAATAAAGTGGCACTAAGGTTAGCAGTGGGCCTGATCCAGGTCCCAGAACTTGAGACACCTGTGATTGCACATGGAGGCTTGGATTAGAAGTCAATTTGAATAAAAGTATTATTAAAAAAACAGGGGACTCAGGTTATCAAGATTTTTTTGCTGTGATGAACTATTTTTGATTTGCAAGATCTAGTCACCTATTTAAAGATGAAAGAAATGGAAAAGGTAACTGTAAATGATGAAAAGAAAGATGAACTATTTCATAACACAGATACCAAAGCAGTGAACATGACATTAGATCAAGATATACCTATTACTATGCTGCAATATATTTTATATTGTATAATCATTCAATAGTGGCCTGACAGGTTGAAATTTTAAAATGGTTAATTCAATGATTAAACTACTTGAAGTAAATGATCTCATCAGTTCTTAAATTTCAGGCCGTGTTGGCATGATCAATATATAATTTTTCACAAATAACCACCAACATCATACAGAGAGTAAACTGAATAAATGTACATATATTTGTGTGTATATTTGTGTGTATAATGGTTAGATGATTACTTTTAAAATAAATAATTATTTTTAATTTTAAAAGTATTAAATGAATAATTCTTGCTGTAAAACTTTGAACAATACAGAAGAATGAGTAATACAATCTCTCTCCCTTTCCACTTATCCAAAAGCCAATATTTTTAATACTTAATGTATATCCCTTGAGGCCTTTTGCCATGCATTCATAGCATATATGTATATACACATACATAAATGTTGTACACATACATAACTCTATCTAAACAGTTTTAGATATTAAAAAATTTTTATTTTATTTGGTTTGTAGAGAGGCATCATTTCATAGACACAAAAGACTCAAGAGTCAGATATCCAGGGATCGAAATCTTTTCTTTTTATTTATTTACATAGATTTATTTATTTAGATTAAATTTTTCTCCAGGACAGTGAATAACAGAGACAAGTACTTTATATAGAATTTACACCAGCTCTTCTACCTAAGTAATTATGTGCATTAGGATCTCATGTATTTATGAATTACCTTTAAAGTATGAATGGAAAACCAACAAAAAAACAACAAATCCTCATAGAATTAGGAAAGAACTAACTGTTTCTTTATCTTCTCTTTTTTTTAAATATCAGAATATTATGGGGGCATAAATGTTTTGGTACGTGGATTGTTTTTGTACTGCTTGAGTCAAAGTTACAAGTGTGCCCATTACCCAGATAGTGTACATTGTATCCGTTAGGTATGATTTGCCCCATCTGCTCCTCCCCCATCCCATCTGCTTGATTTCCACTGAGTTTTGCTTCCATCTGTGCACGAGTGCTGATTGGTTAGTTACAATTTAATAGTGAGTTCATGTGCTATTTGTTTTTAAATTCTTGAAATACTTCACTTAGGAGAATGGTCTTCAGTTCCATTCACACTGTTGCAAAGGGTATTAATTCAATTTTTATGGCTGAGATGGAGTATACTCCATGGTATACATATATCACATTTTATTAATTCACTCATGAATTGATGGGTTGTTTCCACATCATTTTGATTGTGAATTGTGCTGCAATAAACATTTGAGTGCAAGTGTCTTTTTGATCAAATGACTTTTTTTTTTTCCTTTGGGTAAATACCCAGTAGTGGGATTGCTAGATCAAATGGTAAGCCAACTTTTAGTTCTCTGAGGAACTCCATACTATTTTCCTAGAGGTTGTACTAGTTTGCAGTCCCACCAACAGTGTGTAAGTGTTCCTTTCTCTCCTCATCCATGCCAGCATCTATGGTATGGGACTTTTTGATAAAAGCCATTATCACTGGGGTTAGGTGATATCTCATTGTGGTTTTGATTTGCATTTCCCTAATGACCAGTGATGTTGAGCATTTTTTCATATGTTTATTAGCCATTAGTCTATCTTCTTTTGAAAAACTTCTGTTCATGTCTTTTACCCACTTTTTAATGAGGTTGTTTGATATTTTCTTGCTGATTTACTTCAGTTCTTTGTAGATTCTGTTTGTTAGCCCCTTATCAGATGTATAGCATTCTAATATTTTCTCCCATTCTGTAGGTTGTCTATTTACCTTTTTGGTAGTTCCTTGGCAGTGCAGAAGCTTTTTAATTTAATCAGGTCCCATTTACTAATTTTTGTTGTTTACGTGATTGCCTTTGGGGTCTTCTTCAGACATTCTTTGCCAAGGCCAATATCTAAAGGAGTTTCTGCAACGTTTTCTTCTAGAATTGTTATGGTTTCATGTCTTAGGTTTAAGTCTGTGATCCATCTCGAATTAATTTCAGTGAGTGCTGAGAGATTTAGATTCTGTTTCAATCTTCTACATGTGGCTATCCAATTTTCCCAGCACCACTTATTGCATAAGAACTCTTTTCCGCAGTGTATATTGTTGTCTACTTTGTCAGAGATCAGATGCCAATATGTTAATGGTTTTATATCTGGGTTCTCTGTTCTGTTCCATTGGTCTATGTGTCTATTTTTGTGCCAATACCATGCTGTTTTGGTTACTATAGCCTTGTAGTGTAGCTTAAAGTTTAGTAAAGTGATGCCTCCCGATTTGTTCCTTTTTCTTGAGCTTACTTTAGCTATTTGGGCTCTTTTCTGATTCCAAATGAAGTGTGGAATTAATTTTTCTAGATCTGCAAAATATGACATTGGTATTCAAGTATTGCCTCGAATCTGTAAATCACTTTGGGTAGTATGAATATTTTCACAATTGTTGATTCTGCTGATCCATGGGCATGATATGTTTTTCCATTTGTTTGCATCTTCCGCAATTTCCTTCTGCAGTGATTCATAGTTCTTTTTGTACAGATCTTTCACCTCCTTGCTTAAATATATTCCTAGGTATATTATTTTCTTTTTAGCTACTGTGAATCATATTGAGTCTTTGAATTGATTCTCAGTTTGACTGTTGTTGGTGTATAGGAATGCTACTGATTTGTGTACATTGATTTTGTAGCCTGAGACTTTGCTGAATTTATTTATCAATTTCAGGAGTCTCCTGGTGGAGTCTCGGGGTTTTCCAGATATAATATCATATCATCAGTAAAGAGTGATTGTTTGACCTACTCTTTCCCCATTTGGATACCTTTAATTTCCTTCTCTTGCCTGATTGCTCTATCTTGGATTTACAGCACTTTGTTGAATAGAAGTGATAACAGTGGACATTCTTGCACCTGGATATCTAAATTTATAGCAAGGCAGGGAAGTTTTCCTCAATTATTCCCTCACACAGATTTTCCCACCCTTATGTGTTTTCTTCTTCACCCTCAGGGATGCCTATAATTCTCATGTTTGTCCTCTTTACATAATCCTATGTTTCTTGTAGGCTTTGTTCATTCCTCTTATTTCTCTGTTCTTTACCTTTGACTGACTTGTTTAATTTGAAGGTGTTGTCTTCAAGCTCTGAGATTCTTTCGTCTGCCTGGTCTAGTCTATTCTTTAAAGTTTCCACTGTGTTTGGTATTGTTTTGAATGCATTTTTCATTTCCAGAAGTTCTATTTGATTTTTTTAATAATTTTGTTTCTTTCTTGAATTTTTCATTCATTTCCTGTATTGTTTTTGTGGCTTCTGTGTGTTGGTTTTCCATTTTCTCCTGTATCTTGTTGAGCTTTCTTATAATACATATTTGGAATTCTTTATCTGTCATTTCAATATTTTCATTTTGGCTTGTATCCATTGGAAATAGCTGTTGTTTCCTTTTGGGGGTGTCCTTTTGCACAGATTTTTCATACCTCTGGAGTTCTTTTGCTGATTCCTTCTCATCTGGCCTCTTGATCAAGCCCTGGGGGTACTAGGCCTGTCTTGCAGGCCTGTCCCTGGCTTCCTAAAGTTCAATCCCTGTGTCAGAGAGCACAGTACTGGTTCTGAGTTGCCTATGGGGTGTTCCAGCAGGTTTGATTATCCTCCAGGTTTTCTCTTTCCTGCTGTCTTCACCTCGTCCAAGCAGTGTAAATTGTGTTGGGTCCCCCAGCTTAATCTCTGAGGTGGCAGATGGTCCTTGGGAGTACGAATCAGCCATGCCCTGTTTGCTTGAGTTAAAAGACACTATGATGAGCTATAGTGGTGTTCTCCCTGTCACTGGTTGAAGTTTGAGTGAAGAGGCAGCTGCTGAGATGTTCCTTTGTGCCCACGGTAGGCTCTGGTCCCCTAAATGGAGTACTTGAGTGCCCCAAGCTTAAGGAGAGAACCTGTGGTTCCCAGGGGGTTGCTTGATCTTCACCACTACTGAGGTTGGAGGGAGGAGCAGGGCAGTTCACGGCTAGGTTGTAGGAAACTGAAAGGCTTTGCAAAGCCTCAGCGTGGCTCAGAAGTTGCTTTTCCAGCCACTAAAGGGAGCCACTGGTCGAAGGATCAGGATGAACTCCAAACTGGGAAGGCTGTTCATGAGGGAGGGGCCTAAATGCTTCAGTATTAAGACTCCTGGCTGGGATCTTTCTGCCCTTATCTTGTAGTACAGTTTTTCTGTGGGGAGGAATGGTCACTCTCCCAAATTGCTGTTCTTTGGCCTCCAGCAGCACACTGCCATCAGTTCAGTCCATGTGTGCTCCCTCACCACCTAAGTCCAGCTCTCAAACCTCCCCAGGTCTACCTGTCTGACCTACTAGCATACATTTCTGTGAAACACTGACAGGCAGGGAGTTTCCAGATTTTGGGCCGCTGTTCCTCTGCAAGTCATCAAAGGAAGAGGTGTGAGCCTCTCTATCTGTGGGGACCTCAGCCAGGAGCATGTGCCCACCAGAGAGAAGCAACCATTCACAAACTTCTTGGTGCAAACTGCTCTCACTATTGTATTGAGTGGGGGCAGGGGCCACAGCACCTGGTCAGCCAGTGTGCCTGAGTGGGAGGTGTTTGGTTGCCATGGAGCCAGGGGCTAGTCTATTCCTCTTTGAATGCCACACCTTTATCCAATGTGGCAGTTGTCCTGTGGAGGGGATGAGTGCGCTCCTAAGTTCCCATTCCTCAGTACCCCACTGTACTCTCCAGTCAGATATGTCTGTGCGGCCTTCCTTGCCACCTTAATCCAGCTCACAGACTTCTCTCCTGCATTCCCCTGCACTCCTCTCATGTCTGGGGGACACCAGGACTGGCTTGCTTATGTGAGCCACCAGCATGTGACCCTGTGAAATGCTAGCAGGCAGGGAGTTACCAAATTGTGCACCCTGTTCCAACACAAGTCCTCAGGGAAAGATGCATGGTCCCCACTCTCTTGTGGAGACGTCAGCTTGGAGTGTGTGCCCACTGGAGAGAAGCTGCCGTTAGTAAACTTCTCAGGTCAAACTACTCTCACAGTTGTAACAGTTGGGGGAGGGGCCGTGGCTACATGTCAGCCTGAGCTCAAACTGCTTTCTGAGTTGCTGTGGTTAGGAGAAGTGCAGGGGAAGAAGTGTCTGAAAGAAAGAAAGCTGATACTCTGGCCTCTCAGGGTACTATCCTAGAGGGAGCCCCAGGACTGCCCAAACTCCTGGGGTTCACTAGTTCAGCCTACTAGCTCGTGAGTGTGGAAAAGCTGTCAATAAACTTAGTGGCCTGCTGTTCACCAAAGGCATGTAGGAGGGCAAGGGGAATTCCCCCCTTACCCTGTCACTGGGCTCTGAGCCTCTTTGGGTTTGATCCTGGCTGATACCTTCTCCTCTTTATCTTCTTCCTTCTCCGCTTCACAATTTTTCTCCATTGGGTCCCCAGTCATCTCTGTCATCTCTCTCTGTGATCCACATCTGAGCTGTGACTCTTCTCCCCTCTCCTTAATCTGATATCTTACCTTCCCACCAGGAAGCTCCAACAAGTGATGTCTCTAGTAGGCAATCTTGGCTTCTTCTTCTGCTTGGGATCAAAATCTTTAACCTTCCCCAGATCACTAGACCTCTCTATGCCTCAGCTTCCTTGGAATTAAAACATGGATAATAGCAGTACGTACCTCAAAGAATATTGTGAGGACTGTTTTGTGTCCGTGTTCCACAATTTTGAATACTCCATGTATTCATTATACATGAAGTACTTAGAACTATTGCTAGTACACAGTAAACATTACATAAGTATCGTTATTATTATTTTTACCATAAAATTCTCTTTTCATTTAGTATATTAATAAATATACCTTGTCTTTCTAGATCACTCCACAAAAATCTATCATATTCCTTTAAATGTTTAATACTATTCCAGACTCTGGCAGTAGTTTATTCTCCTTTGTAAATGGACTTTTAATTGTTTTCTTTTTCTTTTTTCTTTTTGTTTTTTGCAATCAGCCTAATGTAATGAGCAGTATGAGAGTGTGTGTGTGTGTGTGTGTGTGTGTATGTACCTGTGAATATGCCTTATAACTTAAATTCCTAGAATTAAGTTGTCGGATCAAATAGTACAAAACTTATTTTTTTAGAAACTCCAAAATTGTCCTCCAAAATGCTTTAGAAATTTACATTTGCACCAACATTAAGTACAGGTGTCTTCATAACCTCCCCTACACCCTGCACTCCAACAATTCCATACGACCTTTTAAAAGTTGTAATTAAAAAAAATTACAATTCTCTCAGTGATGCAACTGGGCATTACCAACCAAATAGAATATTATAACTTCTAAATTGCATGTAATCTGATGGTCAAAAAATAGTAAAGCCTTTTCTCTTTAATTTTGCATTTTTGTGATTAGTGGTAAGGTTGGGCATCTTCTCATGGATGATATGTATTCCTTTGTCTATTGTTAGGTTTTTATCTTTAAATTATTTTCTAGAGCTAACAGAAATTAATCATTTGAATCATATATGTTAAATATTTTCTTATATTCTTTTTCTTGCTTTTAATTTTATTAATGTATCTCTTATTATTTTATTTATTTTTATTTTTTTATTTCAAAATATTAAGAGGATACAAAAGTTTTTGTTACATGGATGTACTCTATAACGCTGAAGTCAGGGCTTTCAATGTACTCGCCAAAAGGACAGTGTTTATTGTACTCAACAGGTAAGTTTTTATCCCTCAGCCCCTCCACCCTCCTGCCTTCTTAGTTTCTGACGTCCTTTATGTATTTTTGTGTCCATGTGCACCCATAGTTTGCTCCCACTTCTAAGTGAGAACATGTGGTGTTTGTTTTTCCATTCTTGAGATACTTCACTTAGGATAATGGTGTCTAGTTCCATCCAAGTTGCTGAGAATTACATTATTTAATTCCTTTTTATGGCCAAGTAGTATTCCATGGTGTATATATATATACACACACCACATTTTCTTTATACACTCACGAATTGATGGGCACTTATGTTGATCCCATATCTTTGCAATTGTGAACTGTGCTACAATAAACATTCAAATTAAGCTACCTTTTTGATAAAATGGTTTCTTTTCCTTTGGGTAGATAACCAGCAATGGGATTGCTGGATCAAATGGTAGGTCTACTTTTACCTCTCTGAGGAATTTATATACTGTTTTTCTTATTATTTTAAAAGCTATAAATTTTAATGTAGTAAGAAAGATAATATTATTCTTAATAACTTCTAAATTATCTCTTCTGTATAATATGTATTAAGACTTTCCTATTTTTGATAGTTTTTAAATACACAAATCTTTAATCCACCTGGAATTTTTCTATAAGATAGAATTTGAGAAATATCTGTCTTACTTTCTCCATATGACTAGCCATGCCCAACACTGTTTTTCAAGTATCCTATCTTTTCCCTAATTATTTGAAAAGCCATCAAAAACACATACTGAATTCCCATGTATAATGAGTATAAACATTTGTTCTCCATTCTGTTCCATTAATATATTTCTATTCTGTTCCATTAATATATTTGTCTATTCATGCACCAATACCACACAGTTTTAATTAAAATAGGTTTATAGTATGTTTCAATATCTATTAGGGAATTACCATTATTAGTAGTGGGGTTTTTTTTCAATTTTTTCAGTTGTATCAATGCATGTTCTCTTCCAAATTAAAAACAAACTTGAAAAGTTATGTAAAACCAAACTGGAGTTTTTATCAGAATTTAATTAAATGTATAAATTAATTTAGTTTAACCCATTTGAATTATTCCATTCAGAAACATGTTATTTATTTTTACTTCTATTACATAAAAATTAATTTTCACCTTAGTTAATTTGAGTTTGAATTTGAATTTATCTATTCTGGAACATGGCTTTTATTTCTATTTTCATTTATTACATTGTATGTCCTTCATTACCATTTTATAATTTTCTTCATGCAACAATAACGATAATAATGATAAACTAACCATACCATAGAATTTACTTGGTACCAGGCACTTTTCTCACTGCTTTATACATATTCACTCTTCAATCCATATAACAACCCTATGAAATAGTTATCGTTTTTATCTACATTTTTAACACAAGGAAATTGAGGCACATTAAAAAGTTACTCAGTATCACACAGCAAGTAAGTTATGGAGGTGGGATTCACATCCAAGTAGTCTGTATGTCCTTAAGCACTATTTAGATATTTTATCATTATTTACATATTCTATGTTATGATACTTTGTAATTTTTATTGCAACTGAGACTGTGATCTTTTCTTGTATTAAATTTTCTAATTGCCTATTGATAATATATAAAGATAAGGTTTTTAATTCCTAAGGCCTAGTATTGTAAACGTAACTATTGGAGACAGTTTTGAATGTCAAATGTACTGCTGCTTTAAGTTCAAAATAGGCAAAGGCTCAACCAGTGAATATTTAGTTTTAGTTCCAACTTACTCATGGAGTAACCACATTACACCTTGCAGCTGGTATCTTTTAGAGCACATCAATAAAATGAGAAGAGAAAGAAGCCTGTTTCTTACTCTTCATTCTAAAAATGATGGAATTTTTTACTCATTTATCAAACATTTATTAAACACAAATTAAATCTATGTTCATTATAGCATATGGACAACATGACTGTAAAATATAATTGCAAATTTGTAGTTTTGTGACTAATGAGGCTTTTAGAAATTCAGCATTGAAAATCATGATGATATTTAGATAGGTAATTTTCGTCTTATATTTTAAAATCAACACTTTGTTTTTAACATTATAATGAGTAAAATTAGGTGGTTTGAAACATCATGACCTAGTATGGGGCAAGGAACATCCATGACTTTTACTTTCCTACCTCTATCTATTATTCTTTCCTCTTATCCCTATTTCTATTCCTTTTCCTAAGTTTTCATTTTCTTTCGGACACTTTTATGTCTAGTTGAAACCTCAAACAAGCAATGTGAATTCCAATAAAGAAGAAAAATCAACAGTAGGGGGCTGATGTCAGAAAGTTGGTGGAATAGGAAGCCCCAGACCCCGCTTCCCCAAGAGGAAACAATGATTCAACAATACATTGCCCAATTCCCTTTGTGAGAAATCTAGAAAACAGTTAAGTGGTTCCTGAACCATGGGCAAGTATGAAACCAGACAAACCAAAGTTGGCAAAAAATTTGTGGCATCCACTCACTGTAGTCCCTCCTGCTTCCTCAGTGTGGTATGGTAAGAAGACTTCCAGCTCTAGCTTCTCCCTAGGGAGGGGAAGAGAACACTGAATCATATGTATAATGCATAGATTTTTTTGCAGGCTACCCAAGGGATTAGTTTCTGTACTGCCTCAATTTAAATGCTGATAGGAAAGGGCACCAGGTTGGGAACTAATGAAAACAAAGAGGGAGATTTGTACCAGCATGTGCTTACTCAACCTAGTCCCTCCCTTGGCTTAGCATGAAACAAAATACCTCCAGCTTCTAACTTCTCATAGAGGAGGGAAAGAGTTGGGGCATACTCCATTATTCTGTCTTGTGGGGGAGCTGCCTGAGAGGTTGGTTTCTACAGGAGCTTCCTGAAAGACTGGTTCCTGTCTCACCTGGAGCATTGATGGGACCTGACATGCTCTGGATAATTGGGGACTGCTGTGGATGAAAATGAACTGCTGCTTCACATGATCTACAGCACATCAGACAGAGGCAATACAGCTTGGTATCCTCTCCCTTGGTGGGGATGAAAAGAGTGTAGCATGCATTCAATGTTCTGGCTTTCCAGGGGACTGTCCAATTGGCTGCTTTCTGTCTTGCCCAACATGGAACACTGATGGGACCAGCGTAAGTTTGAGAGGCCCTCAGAATCTCTAGCTGGGCTTATCGGTGAAGGTCTTTACCTGCAAGAAGCCAGTCTATAAAGACTAGGAGAAATGGCTCTATTTCTCAGATGTGCAATTCCCAACCCAAAATTACAAGGCACATGAATAAATAGGGAAAATAATCCAATTAAAGGAACAAAATAAATAACCAGAAGCTGAACCTAAAAAATTGGGTATATAAATTACCTGACAAAGAATTCAAAACAACAATCGGAAAGATGCTCAACAATCTCAGAAAAATGATACATGAGCAAAATGACAATAACAAAGAGATAGAAAACATAAAAAAGAAACACATAAAAATTTTGGAGCTAAAAAATAGAATAAATTGAAAAATTCACTGGAGGAGTTCAAAAGCAGACTTGATAAAGCAGAAGAAAGAATCAGTGAACTAAAAAAAAGAAAAAAGAAAAAGGTCCTTTGAAATTATTCAGTCAGAAGAGAAAAAAATAAAAAAGTGTGAAGAAAACCTAAGAGAATTATGGGACACATCAAGCCAATTGATACATATATTATGGGAGTATCAGAAGGTAGAGAGAGAGAGAGAGAAATGACCGAAAGCTTACTTGAAGAAATAATAGCTAAAACTTCCCAAACTGGGGAAGAAAAGGCATCTAGATTCAAGAAGGTTAGAGATCTCTAAATCAAATGAACCCAATGAAGTCCACACTTTCAGACACATTATAATCAAACTGTCAAAAGTCAAAGAAAAAGAGGATTATGAAAGTAACAAAAGAAAAGTGATTCATCATGCAAAATTAAGCCCCCATAAGATTATAAACAGATTTTTCAGCAGAAACCTTGCAGGCCAGAAGGAATGGGAAGATATATTGAAAATGCTGAAACAAAAACAAAAACAAAAAAGCTTGGCAATTAAAAATAATTTATCCAGTAAAACTTTCCTTTAAAAATGAAGTAGAAATACTTTCCAAAATAAATACAACCTGAGAGAGTTCATCATCACTAGAACTGCCTTATAAGAAATGCTAAAGGGAGTCCTTAAACTTTCAAAAAGATGCTACACAGCAACATGAAAGCATATAAAAAGCATAAAGCTCACTGACAAAGATAAATATATAGACAAATACAGCTGTTTTGTACAATTTGAGTTCTGGTATTGATGTTAAAAAGTAAAAATATAAAAATACCTGTAACTATAAAATACTTTAATGGCTATACAATATAAAAAGACATAATTTATGACATCGAAACATTAAGTGGGGGGCAGAGTTAACACTATCACAAGAGACAAAGATATTATATCATAATAAAACCAGTCAATGCATTAGGAAGATACAGCAATTATAAATGCACCAAACATTAAAGCACCCAAATATGTAAAGCACCCAAATATATAAAGCAAACTAAAGGGAGAAATAGACAGCAACAAAATAATAGTAGGAGATTTCAATACCCCACTTTTATAATGGATAGAACATTCAGAAAGAAGATTAGTAAGGAAACAGAGGATTCGAACACTATAGACCAAGGGGATCCAAGTGACATATAGAGAATATTTCACCCAAGAGCAGAATACGCTGTCTTCTCAAGTGCACATAGAACATTCTCTAGGAGAGATCACATGTTAGGTAACACAAAATAGTTAATAAATATAAGAACATTGAAATTATACCAACTATATTTCTGACCACAATGGAATGAAACTAGAAATCAATAGCATAAGGAAAACTAGAAATTCACAAATATGTGGAAATTAAACAACACATTCTTGAACAGCCAAGGGGTCAAAGAAGAAATCAAAAGGGAAATTAGACAATATCTTAAAATGAACAAACAACAACAAAAAAACACATCATACACAAATGTGTGAGATGCAGAAAAAGCAGCATTAAGAGGGAATTTATCATGGTAGATGGCAATGTAAAATACATGAAGATCCTAAATAAACAACTCAGCCACTATGGAAAACAGTATAGATGTTCCTAAAAAACTAAAAATAAAACTACCATATGATCCAGCAATCCCACTGCTGGATATATCTCCAAAAAAAGAAAGTCGGTATACAAAGAGATATCTGGATCCCATGTTACTGCAGCACTATTCACAATAGCCAAGATATGGAATCAACCTAAGTGTGCCATCAATGGATGAATGAATAAAGAATATGTGGTAATGTATACAATGGAATATTATTCAGCCATAAAAAAGAATGAAATATCATTTGCAACAACATAGATGAAACTGGAGGACATAATGTTTGCTGAAGTAAGTCAGGCACAGAAAGACAAATGTTGAATGTTCTCACTCATATGTGGAAGCTAGAAAAAAATGGTAATAATCTCATGGAGGTGGAAAGTATAATGATGGTTGCCAGGGGCTGGGAAGAGTAGTGGGGAGGGGAGAATAAAGAAAGTTTGCTTAATGGGTATAAAAAATACAGTTAGATAAAAGGAATAAGAGCTGATGTTCGGCAGCAGAATAGGACAACTATATCTCACAAAAATTTATTGTATAAAAATAACTAGAGGAGTGGATTTGGAATTTTCCCAACGAAAGCAATGATAAATGTTTGAGGTGGCTGTTATCCCAATTACTGATTTGATCATTACACATTGTATTCTCATATCAGAATATCACACATACCCCATAAATATGTAAAACTATTACATATCCATAAATTTTTTTTAAAAACTAGAAAAAAGGAAGAAAATAATAAACAGAGTAAAAATAAGCAAAATAGAGAATAGAAAAATCATATGAAAAATCAACAAAACTGAGTTGATTTTTAAAAAATGTCAACAAAGTTGGCAATCCTTTAGCTAGCTAAGAAAAAGATAGCAGACACAGATTTAATACATCATAAATTAAAGAGAATACTTACGACTGATGCCACAGAAATAAAAAGAGAATGTTAAAAGACTACTACTACTAACCAGCATTTCATGATGTTAAATCCAAACGAAAACCTTACAAGAAAAAAACTGTAAGTCAATATCCCTGATGAATATCAATGCAAAAATTCTCAACAACATACTAGCAAATCAAATTCAATAGTACATTAAAAGGATCATACGCAATACCCAGTGGGATTTATCCCTGACATCCAAGGATCATTCATTATACAAAAATCAATGAATGTGATACAGCACATTAACAGAATAAAAATTAAAAATCACTTTGTCATGACAGTAGGTGCAAAAAAAACACATTTAACAAAATTCAATAATGTTTCATTTAAAAATATTCAACAAACTAGTAATCAAATGAAATTACCTCAAAATAATAAAGGCCATACATGAGAAGCCTACAGGTAATACCCTCAATAATGAAAAACTGAAAGGTTTTCCTTTACTGTCCAGAACAAGGCAAGGATGCCCTCTTTCACCACTTCTAGTCAACATATTACTAGAGGTCCTAGCTAGAGAACTAGCCAAGAAAAATAAATAAAAGACATTTAAATCAGAAAGGAAGGAGTAAAATTATCTCTGTTTACAGATGGTATGATATGGAAAAAATCCTAACTATTACACACACACACACCCCTTATTAGAACCAATAAAAAAATTCAGCAAAGTTGCAGGACATAAAATCAACATACAAACATAAGTTATTTCTATACACAGAGTGATCAATCTGAAAAAAAATTAAGAAAGCAATTCTATTTATCATAGCATCAAAAAGAATAAATACTTTGGAATAAATTTAACCAAGTAGGTGGATGACTTGTATACTAAATCTGCAAAACATTGCTGAAAGAAACCAAAGAACACACAAATAAATGGTAAGATATCCCACATATACAGATTGGAAGACTTGTATTGTTAAAATGCCCACACTGCCCAAAACAATCTATGTTTAAGGTAATCCCTGTCAAAACCCCAATGACATATTTTTCAGAAATGGAGACAACAATCTTAAAATTCATACAAAAGCACAAAAGATCCTAAATTGCCAAAATAATCTTCAGAAAGAAGAAGAAAGCTGGAGGACTCACAGTTACTGACTTCAAAACATATTACAAAGCAACTGTAATCATAACAGTGTGGTATTGGCATAAAGACACATATATAGGCCAGTGGGACAAAAATAAACCCATGCATGTATGGTCAAATGATCTTTCACAAGGGTGCCAAGACTACACAAGGGGGAAAGGATTCAACACAGTCCAGCTGGGAAAACTGGATATCCACAAGCAAAAGAGTGAAATTGGACCCTTACGTTATACCATGCACAAAAATCAACTTAAAATGGATTAAAGACTTAAATGTAGGAACCTGAAACTATAAAACTTCTGGAAGAAAACATAGGAGAAAAGCTTTATAACATTGCTTTTGGTAATGATTTCTTGGGCATGTCACCAAAAACACATGCAATAAAAGCAAAAAACGAGAAGTGGGAGCACATCAAACTGAAAAGCTTCTGCTCAACAAAGGAAATAACCAACAGAATGAAAAGGCAACCTAAAGAATGGGAGAAAATCTTTGCAGAAAATATCCGATCAGGGTTAATATACAAAATATATAACTCCTACAACTCAATGACAAAAAAAAAAAAAAAACCCAAATAACCAGATTAAAAAATAGGCCAAGGACTTGAATAGATATTTCTCCAAAGAAGTTATACAAATGGACAACAAGTATATAAAAAAAAGATGCTTAACATTACTAATCATCAGGGAAATGCAAATCAAAACCGTAATTGGATATCACCTCACAGCAGTTAGTATGGCCATTCATATGTATATATGTGTGGTGTGTGTGTGTGTGTAAAATACATATATATATAATATATATATATATAAAATAATAACTGTTAGTGAGGATGTGGTGATTTTGGAAGCCTTGTAAACTGTTGGTAGGAATGAAAAATGGTGCAACTACTATTAAAAACAGTATGGAGTTTCCTCAAAAAGCTAAAAATAGAACTACCATATGATTCAACATTCCCACTTACTTCTGAGTATTTCTTCCAAAGAACTGAAAACAGGATCTTGAATAGATATTTCCATTCCCATGTACATTGCAGCATTATTCAGAATATCCAAGATATGGAACAAACCTAAATGTCCATCAGTGAATAAATGGATGAAGAAAATGTAGTACATACATGCAATGGAATATTATCCAACCTTAAAAATGAAGGAAATCCTGTCATATTCTACAACACAGATGAACCTGGAGAACATTATGCCAAGTGGATAAAGCCAGTCATAGAAGGACAAATACTGCACGATTCCAGTTATACGAGGTATCTAAAATAGTCAAACTCATAGGGCAGAAAGTAGAATGGTGGTTCCAGGGAATGGGGGAAGGGGGAAATAAGTTGTTGTTCAATGCGTATAGAGTATCAGTCATGTAAAATGAAAAAATTCTACATATCTGCTGTACAACAATGTGCATACAGTTAACAATACTATCCTGTATACTTAAAATTTTGTTAAAAGAATAGATCTTATGTTTTTGTCACAAAAAAAGAAAAACAAATGAAATGCTTATGATGATTTGCTGCCAGGTATTGTTTCTTGTGTAACAATAGCAGAGTTGTCTGGTTTTAGCGGTTTCTTGATCAGTGATCGGCAAACCGCTGCCAATGAAACAAATCTAGCCTGCTATCTCCTTTTGCAAATAATTTTTACTGGGACACAGCCACATCCATTTGTTTACATGTCATCTATGGCCACTTATGAGCTATAACGGCAGAGTTGTATAGATGTGACAGAGACCATGTGACCCACAAAGCCTCAACTATTTACTGTCTGGTCTTTACATAAAAAGTTGACCCTGGCCGGGCGCGGTGGCTCACGCCTGTAATCCTAGCACTCTGGGAGGCCGAGGCGGGTGGATCGCTCAAGGTCAGGAGTTTGAGACCAGCCTGAGCAAGAGCGAGACCCCATCTCTACCAAAAAAATAGAAAGAAATGATCTGGACAACTAAAAATATATATGGAAAAAATTAGCCGGGCATGGTGGCGCATGCCTGTAGTCCCAGCTACTCGGGAGGCTGAGGCAGGAGGATTGCTTGAGCCCAGGAGTTTGAGGTTGCAGTGAGTTATGATGATGCTACTGCACTTCAGCCTGGGCAACAGAGAGAGATCCTGTCTCAAAAAAAAAAAAAAAAAAAAAAAGTTGACCCTGATCTGGATGGTGGGAATCTTTACCTTAATGAGTCTTGCTTACTCCCATTTGAAAGCAAGCATATATATGTTTAATAAATAATTGTGGGTCATGCCGATAGCACTGCTGCTGCTAATATTGAAATGTAAACTCTATAATTCTTTGAAAATAAAATTAATATAAATAATTAACATAGAATTTAAAACTGAGCTGAAATTCAATCTCATCTATTCCAATAGACAGGGAAGATGAGACACAGGGGGCAAATTCTGGTAAAACAAAACAAAACAAAACAAAACAAAAAGAGTGGCCTCTTATTATTTCTTGTGAGTCTATGGCTGACTTAGCAGATCTGCTCTCTGGCTGGGCTCTGTTGATATCACCTGGGCTTGCTCAGACATTTGCAATGAGCTAGAGTCGGCTAGGAGCTGGCTGGGCTGGGATGGCATTGGCTTGATGAATTAGCTCTGTCACGGATTCCCGTCCCATTCCTTCCTTAGCAGGGTAGCCTGGACATATTTTCATGGCCGTGGTAGGAAGGGTGGGGGACTCATGAGACACAATGGAAGTGCACTTTTTTCAGGCCTTTGCTTTCATCAACTTTGCTAATGTCTGTACCAAAGTTATTCATATGCCCAAACCCAGAGTCTGTGCGGATGGGCACCGGGAATGTGGATACTGAGAGGTATGAAAAAGTGGAGCTGTTAGTACAACAGCCCCCCCACAGAACATTTTGGCATCTGGCATCCATCTCATAAGCTCTCTCACACCAAGTAAATATTGCTGAAGTTTTTCATGATATAAGTTAAGTAATCATTTTAGGTAAAAAAAAATAGTACAGAGTTTAAATTGGCTGATCATAATTACAAACGCCATGCTTCCAATAGATACATGAGATAATTTAATATATTTCAGAAGTGAACTCATTCCTATAAGCCTCAAAGAAGCTATTTCCAATTGGCACTAAAAGGAAGTCATCATTTTTTATTCCTGTATACACTGGCATTTTCCATAAACGGTTAATGTTATGCTTATATAGTAAAGAATATCATTAATCGGCGAAGGATTCCTTTGTTCCATCAGACGTGAAAGAAGTGGATGATGCCTAGACTATTTTTGTGTTACAGATATTTGAGCCTAAATGATAAAAGGAAAAATAGTACATATCTTTAATAGTCAAATATCTGCCAACCTAGTCTATAGAAGTGATTCGCAGAAGGAAACACAACAGAGAACCTGAGCAGCACGTGCCCTTATTAGTTCACTCAATACATCGTACCCGAGCAGTTGCTAAGTAGCACCACTTAATGATATGAGCAGATGAAAATACGCACATGCACACACATGCACACAATATGTCATCGATATTTCTTCTGAGACACTCACTGTTTTGTCCCTGATTTCATTAGTGTCAGCATAATAGAAAGCATGAAAGTTTAAAATGCCATTGGAGACACCATATTCAGGTTCCATGTAAGCAGTGCTGTAACTTAGTTATGGTAGATGTGGATGATCAGTGTGTGTTTCAATACTGGCAATGCGTGAATTGATTCTGTGCTCACACTTCAGAGTTAACGTCCCTGTTTTGGAATTCTTACTCTACCCCCTACTAACTGTGACCTTGAATGAGCAACTTGGCTTCACCAAGCCTTGTTGTAAGAGCCCAGCTTGGTATAAAGAGCTCTGTAAGTGATCAATGAGCATTAGGTTTTTAAAGCAACAGCATTAGGATTTATTGAGCACCTATTTTGTGCCAGATATTGCTCTAGGTATTAGGGTGCAAATAATAACAATTATCACTAATAGGTTTTGATTTCTTTCTGTGTCACTAAGCAAAAGTACTTATCTGAAACTTTTGGTGTCAGATATGATTCAGAAGTTAAAATTTTTAAGATGCTTGTAGAATATATAACAATCTGAGGGGGTCTGGGGCAATACCCTTTAATCAAACATATTAACTTTTCTGCACTGAAACATGTGAATAGTCACAATAAATGGGATAAAGTCTACAGAGAGCTTCATGTTAGTTTAGGCCAAGTTTTGCCAAATGGGAATGCTATTAATACAAATTTATGAAAGAGTTTTCAGTATTCAGAACATTTTGCATCTGAGTATTTGAATAAGGGATTGTGTTTCCGTTTCACTCAATCCTCATACCAAACCTATGAGGTGGGTACTATTGTTAGTGCCACTTCAAGTTCAAGGAGACTGAGGCACAGTGAGGTTAAATAACTTGTCCAATTTTACTCAGCAAAGAAGAAGCAAACAAAGCAATCCGGCCCCAGAATAACTGTCTAAACGAAATCATGTTGATGATAGCACAGACTAAGAGGAACACAGGAGACTCAGAGTCTATTCGGCTGAGACAGATGAACAGCTGCAGGTACAGCCTGGAGGTGGAACAGCAGGTGCGTGGTGTCCAGGGTGCTGTGGGGCCAAATGGAGGTGCAGAGGACCTGCTGGGGTGGAGGGGAGTGGCCCACAGCCACAGCACACAATTCAGATCACCACATCTCTCAAATAAGTAGGGCTCTAAAATTTAACTTAAAAGCTGCCATTTCTTGTGGTATTAGGTTTGCAGCCTCTGAATCTTGACTTCTAAGAGATATTCTATTTGTTTAAAACAAAACCTGGAATTCCATTGCTAAGGAAAGCAAGCCAGAAAACCCGAGGCTTTTGAGGGCAGCCAAGTTAAATATTGTATCTCTTTTTAAGAAGTTAATCCCCCTGGGTCTTCGACCTTTGTTCTTTGCTCCCAAAGGCAGCGACATATGATGTTTATCTTGCCAAAAATAGTTAAAAGTAATCTAGGCTCTCTCCGCTGAGTGGGCCAACCCACTGTGACCTTTTTGACTAGACCAACTCTTGTTACGTTAACCTCTGACTCCAGTCCTCTTAATGGCAATACTCCCCAGCACTGTAATTTCCCTCCCACTGTGTTCTCTCAGGCAAATATTTACTGCTGAGGTTTCACAATTTATTTTTCAAACAAAGTGGCAGGGACCACCCCATGCCACCACATCCTCATTTCGTATTAGAACCCATCATTCCCGAGATATAATTTTACCAGAACAAATGTGCTTTAGGGACTTTTGACATGAGATGAAGGCTTGACTTCCTATCAAAACCAAACCCGGCCCTTGTCAGCTTCGAGATGGATATAAACAAGAAACGCAAGCCTGTAATTGGTGATGGAAATCAGATAAGACCTTTTTAAATACAACCATTGATACAAAAATGTGAACTCGAATTACCTTTGATTAAGTCACTTAAAAAAATAAAGCTGGGGCGGGTTTAAAAGAAAGATTCTGAACACGCTTGTGAACAAGATCTTGCAGTTCTTCAGCCTCTCAAAGGCAAACTGAAGAAAATTAAAGTCAGAACCGAAGGCTTATGAAATGAAACAGAACTTGGAATAGAGCTCCCCTCAACCCATAACATTTAAGTCCCAGCAATGATGGGAGTCCAGTAATTTTTCCTTCTCAAGACGCAGAGTGTCTTTCTATGCAATAGAAATCGAAATATCGATGTAGTTGATATTTGTTATTTATATAACTTCTTTGTGAGCTGTGAGAAATTCAGCCCAGCCAGTGACAAACAACCCTCTGCTTAACTGCTTAACATTAATTTTTCAATAATAATCTTTATCCCTGATAAGTTATTGTACAGAGAGACAGCCTTTTCTAACCCTGGGGTGGTTCATCATTGGGCATTTTATACTCTTCTTTAGAAGAGATAAAATACAAAAGAGTGAAGCTCCCTTCTGCCTGTGTTTTTATTGTTTTAAACTTCACAATACACTATTCTCAAGCTCTTAAAAATAATTTTCCTATTTATTGGTGTGCATGAAATTATAATTAAAAATTATAAATTTTATTCAGTAAAAAATGTTCTAAGTTCTTTTCAAATGCCAAAGAGAATTTTGTAGCATTCTTTTAACAATTGTCTAAAATGCTTTTGTAAGGTGGCAGATACTAATGTAAACAAAATCTTTTTTCACATTGGAGTATAACAGCTAACAGATATGTAGACAAATATAATAAGAAAACAAATATACCATATGAAAATATGTTTTAAGTTCTTTGGATTTTTTTGAGTATTGCTTTCCTATCGTTATGTTATAAGCCAAATCCTATTATCATATTTGGGCTCTGAGAAAAAAATTGGGAACATTCTACAATGCATATGTAACTTTTCAAAGTCTGCTTAAGGCTTCACAGACAATACCAAATAGAAATATTACATATTTTAAAAGGAAAAAAGGAAGAAAATGACAGTATCGGTTAACAGATGGCAATCTAATTAAGTTGAAATTTTGAAACTATATATTTAAAGTGTTACTTTGAAAATAGTAAATGCTCCATAACCTACTCTCCCTATTTTTAACCCCTACTGGTAGTCTACATTATTACATTTTTATAGTTATTATTAGAAAATAATTATATGCTGTGCTTTGATATACACACATAACATATTCATGGAGTAATTTTCTACCAGGATAAAATTACATTTCCACAAAGTAGTGGTGTGAGGACAATTTTTGTGGGGGTAGTGCCCAACACACCACGTGAGAACGTGCTCGGAATCACAGAGAAAAGCGTCACACAGGCTCATTTTTTTACACACAACTGTAAGCAGTGGAGTAAGGAAACACACGTTATGTATAAGCAGAAGCAGATTCTCTAATTAAATAATAAATTACGTGTATTTATATATATTTTAATAGTTACCACAGGAGGGTTTTGTTCTTCTCTCTCCTCCTCCTCCTCCCTCGTCTTCTTCTCTCTCTCTGTCTCTTCAGTCACAGGCATCATTAAGCCATTGTATCACAGCCTTCCACTCTGCTTGGGGCTGCTGTCAACACCCCTGAAGAGAGAAAGGATGGGGAGGAGAAACACCTAATTTGGTAATTATTTATTGTTTTTGAGACTCAGTGGAGCTAAGTAGCGACTCTACCGGACAGTCACCCACAACCCGCTGCTTCGCACCTCCTGTGCTGAGGGGCCGGGCAAAGGAAATGTGGAACCGTTGCTGGGCTGCCTGTCTGCCACTTTTTCCCTAAAAACGAGGGTGAGTTATGAACATGCAAAGGCAATCCCTTCCCCAGGATAGAGTTAAAATAAGACATGGGGAAAATACAGGTGTTATGCTAAAAAATTAAAGACCTTGTGAATGTCTCGTTAAAATATATATGTTTATTTGTTCAAATAATAAACCTCAGATTTTAAAAATTAAACCTCTAATTTTTTGAGGAAAGTTTTTGAACAAAAAAATTTTTTTTCGAACAAGAGAACCCTGGCTATAATCCTAGTGACCACAATAATGACTCTTGTCTGGAATATAGATAGTGTCATGTGTTACTTTATCACACAGCTCTGCAAATCTGTTCTGCATAAATAAATGTAAAATCTCTAGGAATTATAATATTTCCAAACTATGCCATTAAGGAAAACAAGTTTCCTCTTATCTTTTTCTAAAAAGGGCCATTTACAATAGAAAAATATCTTTTGAATACTCAATTAAAATACAACTATATGCACAACTGAACTCCAATTGGTCCCTTTGTGCAGATAAAACTAAGATTCCTTTTTTCTCTCTTTCCCCAAATTGTTATTGTATTTGTGCCCAAGGACTGATTGTGGGAAAAATTGCATTCTCTACCATAAAAATAAAAAGAAAATATAATAAAACAGTAATTGGTCAATGACAATTGAAGCGACAACTTTATAGTGCCAGTCAGACACGCATCATGACTGATCTTTGTACTCTGTACAAGGTACAGTGCTCTTCATAAAACAAATCCTACATTATAAAGTTCTTATTTTACACCAGTTCCCTTTATCCTCAGGTACGCAATACTATGTTATACAGCTATTAAAGTTACTCTTTTGTTCTATAGTACTGCCATCAATAAAAGGTCAATGATAGTAAAGGTGAAAGTAGATTATCTTGGAAATAAAAAAAATAAGATGTTCATTGTATGGCTTTCGACATAAAGAATATGAAGGCATGTACGTGATTAATAAGAACTGGGTCACCATAGAAGGAAAAGCAGGACTGACTCGTGGTAAATGACGTAGCCAACTCGGGCGAAGACAGTTAATTTAAGCTAGCATCCAAGGACTTTGCCACTGAGTTCACCCCTCTAATTACTCTTCTTACAAGTTTTTTTGAAGATTATTTAGAAATTAATAGATCTCTCAGAATGCCTTGCTCTGAAAGAAAAAGAGCTTAAGTCACCACCATGATAATTGCTGGCCTATTTTATTTACAAGGTATCCCTATAAATTTTTAAATATTGTGCTCGTCATTTCTTTACTAGATTTTCTTCTTGAAAAAGAACAGAGCACACTTGTGTTAAAAGATGGGGTAAAAAAAATGTGAAAATTTTCTAATGGAGTTTGGGGAGCTGCTAATTACAAAAATGTCCTTTTGGGGGCCACCAGCATTAAAACAGACATTGTAAGTACTCAGAAAACATGTAACTAGTTTACTGATTTACCTTTGAGAAATGACCATAGAAGAAATGTGTCTTATGGTTACATTTTCAATAATTTGTAGAATGACAAATTTTGAAAATAAGTTAATGTTAGGAAGAAGAGCACTGTGAATTAATTGTTTATGAATTGAGAATTGTTCACATTCTCTCAGAACTTATGGCATTGTTTTGCTCATAAGTATATAACAAATTTTTATTTAATAAATGTTGCTAAATAGTGACATTTGATTCTCATTGCTTAGTTTGTCTCATGTACTTTTTTAGAAGTCCATTTGTTTTCATTTTGATCCTTCATGCACATACTTGACAAAAACGTATTGATAAAGTAGTGCTTAAAGGGGCAAGTTCTCCAGTTGGACTGTCTAGGTTCAAATTCTGGCTCTTCTGCTTACTAGCTGTGAGTCCTTAGGTAAGTTATTTAACCTCTCTGTGCTTCATTTTGGTAGTATTAGTGTTTGCTCCATAGGTTTGGCTTAAGGAATTAAATGAGGTAATATATGTGAAGCACATAACACAGCATAAGCACATAGTAAGCACTCAATTAAAGTAGCATTTACCATCAAGATTCAGGTTGATAACAATGTCGATGAGGGCAATTATCTGTTAGGCATTGTAATAGGGTCAGTGTAAGCTATAAAGGTGAAATTACAGTCTTTAATTTCAAACAACTCAAAGATATATAAATTCTGTTGCCATCATGAGTCAACTGATAAAGCAGTTGACCCATACAGAGTGCTTAAGGAAGGTATG
>RJWJ010004835.1:0-72639 GCA_004363605.1 Indri indri
TAGCTGGGACTACAGGCATGTGCCACCATGCCCGGCTAATTTTTTCTATATATATTTTTAGCTGTCCAATTAATTTCTTTCTATTTTTGGTAGAGACGGGGTCTCGCTCTTGCTCAGGCTGGTCTCGAACTCCTGAGCTCAGAACTATCCGCCCGCCTCGGCCTCCCAGAGTGCTAGGATTACAGGCGTGAGCCACCGCACCTGGCCTTGAGTTAATTTTTGTGTATAAAGGATTCCTTTTGATCCTTACTTTTAGAAATTTCTAGGTTTCTGTGAGCCTGTGAGTGGCCCTGAGTTACCTCTTCTCCCTCCCTAATAGGGCGTGAGTGTTCCCAATGAGGGTGACATCAGTCCTATTGCTCAATGAGGAGGATCAGACCTTGTAAGGATCTGCTCCTCCCTGGTGCTTTCCAAAGCCATGACCAGTCACCTGGACTGACAGCTAAGTCACTGAGGGGACAAGCCCACAACCCTTGCCTTTTCAGAAGGAAAACCAGAGATGTTCTTGGTCTCTGAAGCTTAAATCTCAAACTCCTTTGGAGTCCACGATGCCCTGATAACCACTCTTCCCTTTTCCTTCAGAAAATATTCAGGGGTTAGAGACATAAAGTTTGCTGTGCACCCGGCACAGCTCAATGTGTTTACAAGGAAACACGCAAAACTAGTAACAAAAAAATTTTTTAAAAAGGATGAATTAATGTCTTTTGCAACAATTTGCAAAAGGAACTGGAGACCATTATCCTAAGTGAAGTATCTAAAGAATGAAAAAACAAACACACATGTACTTGCTATTAAATTGGAGCTAACCGATGAGCACACGTGTGCACAGAGGGAAGTAAAACTCAGTGGAAATCAAGCAGGGGGGAGGGAGGAGAAGAGGAAGGGCAAAAACCTGCCTAACGGGCATAACGAACACTATTCGGGTGATGGTCACATGTATAGCTGTGACTCAAGCACTACAAAAGTGATCCATGTAACCAAAAACATTGGTATCGCCTTAATGTTTTGAAATTTAAAAAAAAATTAAAAAAATAAAGTGACATGAGACACCTTAGAATAGTCACTTTTGGTGTTAATGAGGAGGAGAACAAGTGTTGAGGGGGGAATGAGGAGTGAGGGTGGAGAATTAACAAACACATAAATAAACCAACAAAATGAGATAGCGCCCCTCACACGTGGGCGGTAACAGTCTGCCAGATGCTGAAGAGAGTGTTCATCTCTCTGCTCCTGAGTGGCAACAGAAAAATAGTCATATCATTGCAAATATTTTTAAAAAGCCCTAATCAAGCACCAAAAATGGACAAATCATTGTTATGGTTAACTTTCATAAGTTATCTCATTTAATATTCAAAAGGAAAAACTTGGAAAATAGATATTTTAACCACATTCGATCTTACAAATGAGGAAGCCATGGCTAAGTTCTACAGAACTAACCAAATTCTATTGTCCTCCACATCCAAGTACAGGTACCTAGAAGGGGGCACTTATGAATATGTAAGAAGATCAAATGAGCAACCTACGATTGCTTCTCTGCGACTTTGATGTACGCACATGAGTTGCCCCCTGTCTGGAGAAATAAGCTAGTGTCTTATTAGCAAGACCTGAAATTACACAATGCTTTAAGGTTTGTAAAGGGCTTTGGATTCCATCATTTCTTTCATCCTAATCATTCTGTGAGTTTTATGGTATACATTACAAGCAAGGCACCTGAAGCTCCCTGGAGTTAAAAGCCTTCCCAGGATCACCTGGTGTATAAATAACTGAGCCAGAACTCAAATTCAGGTGTCCTGACTTTGTATCCCATGCCGTTGATACTCCACCATCCTGAATCTCAATGAGAGGATTAGGAAACCCAAGACTCTTCATGGCATTTGTTAGAGAAATAGGCAGGGGGTTCTGAGCCTCTGCTGGCTCCCAGGAAGGACAGAGAGGCAACATGGAAATACTGTAGCCACCCACTGCTAGAGAAAGAGATGGGAATTAGAGGTATTCCCCAGGGTCTGCCTTTGATAATATCCAGATTTCTGATGCTCTGTGCATGGGGAGAGGCATAAACATGCTGAAACACCTGCGGTTGCTGCTCTGTGGATGCGTTCTTATTGTAAATGCTGTTTATTGCAATTCTTCCTTTCTAAATGTCTGCATGTATTTTCCCCAAGTAGATAAACAAGAAGCTGGGCTCAGCCATCTCAGTTTTTTCCATGCTTATCCTGGACATTTCCAATAATGCTTTTACATGGCTAATCCTAATGGATTAACAGCCTGGAATGTGAGATGCTGTATCACACCCAGAAAATACCTCTGAAAATGAGTCAGTGTGAAATGACATGTCTGTCCTCTCAATCTGGACCAGGTCCTGGCACTGGAACCCCTTGGGGGACCCTGGCTGACAGCATTTTCCATCACTGGCTGACCCTGGCAAGGCTGGAGGCCAGCTATGTCACTTAATTTGGACACCGCCAAAATAAAAATGGTAAATTGAGGCAGTTTATTAAAATCAATCTGTTCCTTTTGACTCTTGTGCCTTTTCTGCCTGGGCACTTTAGTGGAAAGTGGTGATGGATGCCTGGATTATCCAGATAATAACTTCATTCTCACTTCATTAATAACATAGCCTGTCTCCTTGTTAGAGGGCAGATGAGCTATTTGCTCCCTTGCTGGGCAGAGAAGCCAGAGCCTTCCTGAAGGGAGGGGGGCAGAGAGGTGGGAGAGTCAGATAACTCCAGCGGCTTCTGAGCCCGCCCACTGATACTGTCCCCACCGTCAGGGTAGCTGGGCAGCTGCTCTTCTCTCTGCTCTCACTCCCCTCCCTGCAGCGCTTCCACGGAGGGAGGGAAAATGCACCCGGGTGTGACTTGCTTCCCTTCTCACCCTCTCTTCGAGCTTCCCTCCTTCTCTCTCTCTGGGAACCCACTCTCCTGCCCTGGTCACCAAACCTCTGCTCTAATCTCCACCCTGTTTATGAAGTTCTTCCCCTCCTTCACATTCTCTTTATCATCCCCACCGTTTGCTGCCCTGGTATCTCTGAAATAATTTGTTTTCTGAGCTATACTATATGGGCTGAGATGCTGGCACTTGTGGAATGTGTCACATTGACTTCCCGCACAGCCTGTGGGTTAGTCTGCTCGGGCTGCCATGGCAAAGTACCACAGACCGAGCAGCTTAAACAATGGAAATCTATTTCCTCACATCTCTGGATTCTGGAAGTTCAAGATCAAGGTACTGGCAGAATTGGTTTCTGTTGAGGCCTCTCTCTTGGCTTGTAGATGGCTGTCTTCTCCCCATGGTCTCTCCTTTGCAAGTCTGTGTCCCAATCACCTCCTCTTATAAGGACAACAGTTGTATTGGATTAGGGCCCACCCTAACCACCTCCTTTAACTTAATTACCTCTTTAAAGACCTTATCTCCAAATGGGGTTAGTGTTTCAACGTATACGTCAGTCTGCTTGGGCTGCCGTAACAGAGGAGAATAGACTGGTGGCTTAAACAACAGAAATGTATTTTCTCACACTTCTTAAGGCTGGAAGTCTGAGATCAGGATGAGGGCTTTCTTCTGGCTTGCAGACAGCTGTCTTCTTGCTGTGTCTTCACATGGAGGGAGGCTGAGTGGGAAAAGAGTTATCTTTTCTTATAAGGCAACTAATTCTGTCATGAGGGTCCCACCCTCATATAAGCTCATTTAAACCTAATCCTCTCCCAGAGGTCTCATCTCTACATACCATCATTGGGGGTTAGGGCTTCAACATGTCAACTTTGGGTGGACAACTGAGCCCATAATAGCCTGAATGGGGACTACGAGCAAAAGTACGTGAGCTCCTTACAGTGGGCGATGGTAACTGACTTTACACTTCCTATATTTCCTGAGAAGGGCTTTTAACAGCTACAAGAAGACCCTATCAGCTCACCAGCTGACTAGGGACAATAGTGCAAATTGTCTTGAAACCTCCTCCTTAAGTGTGGCTTCTCCAGTGTAAGGGTGCTTCCTGGGACAGGTTTTGGTCATGGTGCATGCTGCCATGAAGGACATTGATGGAGAATGTCCCTAGGATGCACCACTGGGCAGATTAGATACTGTGCTCTGGTGGCCACACAGCTGAGAAATCCTGTGGCATTCACTTGAGGGGTAGGATGAATCCAAACAACAACAGCCCTTGGGCACTGAGAAAGCCTATCAACAGCAGCAAAATAACCCTGGAAAAAGAATAATAAAGCCTGTTGACTTTTGCTCTGTGGGGCTATTTTTCTCCAGGCAGAGTAAACTCATCTCTAGGGGATTAAAGACAAACTCCTAGAGTGCTATGGACTCCCTTGTACCTTCAAGCCAGCAATTCATTTCGCTGAAGAGACAATACAGCCACCAACCTTGGCTTAACCAGGAAGGGCAGATTAATGCTTTGATATCGTGAAGTATTTGGTTGGAGAACAAGAGAAATAAGGGTGTCCCGCGCAAGAAAAGAACAGACTAAAAAATCTAGAAATTAGAAAAGATTCATCTACGTGAGATACCAGGCTTCTTCAAGGAAGTGCTAGAAGAAATATATATATATATATATATATATATTTTAAATTTCAGGATATTATGGGGATACAGATGATTAGGTTACATATGATGCCCTTGCCCCTCCTCCCCCCCCAAGCCCGAGCTTCAAGTGTGTCCATCCCCCAGGAGGTGCGCATCGCACTCATTGTTTGTGCATGTGCCCGTCCCCTCCTCCCCCTCCCCCTCCCCCTGCCCAACATCCAATAAATGTTATTATTATATGTGCTCTTAAGTGTTGATCAGTGAAACCAATTTGACGGTGAGTACATGTGGTGCTTGTTTTTCCATTCTTGGGATACCTCACTTAGTAGAATGTGTTCCAGCACTTTCCAGGAGAATACAAGAGGTGCTATATTTTTGAGAGCCCGCAGAGAGTGGTGTTTGTGTGAGGAGACGGGAAGTCATTCTGTTGGGGAACGATGGTTTATTTCTATCCCTCTTCCCACCTCCCTCTGGGCTCTGAACTTCTTCCCTGGGCCGGAGCAGATGTGTTTTATCCGTCTGGCTTTGCTCGTGGTGTGTTAAGAAGGCAGCAGAGTGGGCTCTCAGGGTTTCTTTCCAATCCTGTCATTTGTACATTCCTGAATTTGACATTTTTCCAACAACAGACCAATTGCTCCACCTGTGCTATTGTCCCTCCTGCTTTTGAAGTTCTCATTTCGCCTGTGGTGCCCTCGCTTTCCTATCTCTGGACTCTGCTCTGTTGGCAACATGGTTGTTCCAAGAGTCGGAATTGGGCTTGCGTGTGCATCGTGCTTTGGGACTCATTGACTGGTGTAAGGGTAGGCAAATTGTTTAAACTCTTAGAATCAATTTTCTCATCTTTAAAAGGTCAATAAGAACCACCATCTTATTACTGCATAGACTTTGAGACCAGACTTCTGGTTCCATTCTGGCTTTGCTGTTTCCTAGCTGTGTGCTATTACTTCCCTGTCCCTCAGTTTTCTCATCTGTGAAATGGGGGTGATAGTACCACTTTGTAAGAGTTGTGAGGATTGAATGAGGTAATGTATGTGGAGTGTTTAGAACAATGCCTGACACATAGTAAGTACTCAATAAATGTTGAATAGTATTTAATATCATCATCTCAGAGTTATTCTGAGGATTAACCAGGAAAATGTGTATGAAATCATTAGAACAGTGCATATAAAACATGCTATGTTCTTGGCAAATAAAACTTGTCAAATCCTTACTATCTGAAAAAAAATTTTTTTTCCCCACACGGAATCACTAACAATCAGTCTATTCTTCCTTGATTTTCTCACAGTGTGCTTCTCCAAAATGTAGTTCACGGGCATTGTCTCCGCTTTTCCACTTCCGTTCCCTCCTCACTTCAGTGCAATCTCTCCACCACTCAAGGCACGAAAACTGCCTTAGTCATGTTGCCAAAGCTTCTTTGACAAGCCGGTGGCAGCAGCGCAGCCTGTATTCTGCTCGCCCTGACTGCAGCTTCTGGCACGAACGTACGTTGCCTTCTCGTCGAAGCCCTCCTCTCCCGCCGGGTTTCCTGTCATCACGGTCTAGTCCTCCCACCTTGCATGTGGGGCCTTTGCAGCCTACTTCACAGCTATCGCTCTCCTTATTTCATCATGCATCAGTCTCCTCCCCGCCTCTGTCCTTGCCACTCTTTGTCTCAGCTGTTCTGTGGCTTCAACGTCTGTCTGTACGCTGATGGCTCTAGGTTTATATCTTCAGCCCAGTTTCCTTCTCTGGGCTCCTCACCTAACCCATGTAATGGCAAACCAGACATGCCCAGCTGGACGTCCTGCAGGCAGCTTAAACACAAGGGGTTTGAAGCTGAATCATCATCTCACCCATCCTTGTTTCTAAATAAATCTCGTCTCTGTGTACCTTCCCTGTTCTAGTGCATGGTGCTGCTGTCCTCTATGGGCTCAAGCCAGAAACCCAGGAGTCATCGTCGTCCTGTGCCTCTATTACTGCTGCACCCCATCAGTCACGGAGCTTAGTCTACTTTCTAAATGTCTCCTCCACCCGTACCTCCTGCCACTGATCTGAACACGTCTCTCCTGTATCATTGCAGTGGTCTCCTTGCACTCTAGCCACAGCCACACGAATCGTGGTGTGGTTCCCTGAAGATTTCAAATTCTCTCAGGACCCTGAGTCTTGAAGATACCTATCTCTCTGCCTGGAATGTCCCCTTCCCAGTAGTTTGACAATCAAACTTAAAATCTTCTCTGTAGCCTTTCTTGATATCCCCAGCAAACTTAGTTGCTGCTCCTAATGTGAGCCATGTGCTTTGTATTTCCATTATAGTGCTATGTAATTATTGGCTGGGTGTGGTGGCTCATGCTCGTAATCCCAGCACTTTGGGAGGCCAAGGCAGAAGGATTGCTTGAGGCCAGGAGTTTGAGACCAGCCTGGGCAACATAGCAAGATCTCATCTCTACAAAAAATAAAACAATTAGCTGGGCATAGTGGCATGTGCCTGTAGAGGCTGAGGCAGGTGGATTGTTTGAGTCCAAGAGTTTGAGGTTACAGTGAGCTATGATCACACCACTGCACCTGGGCAACAGAGTGAGACCCTGTCACACACACACACATACACACACAAATTAGTGAATATTGAAGGAAAAAATTCCACATGTCTTAATGCAGTGGATGGTTTTTTAGTAATTTTTACTATCTGTCTGGCCAGTCTTAACATAGAGAATGTTTGTTCTTTGTGTCTTGTGAAGTCCCTTGTAGCTCTGTGCTTTAGAAAACATTGTTATACTCTGAAAAAAAGCACAGAGTTCAGTTTTTAATTCTTTTTTATGATTCAGTAATGAGATACCATTTTTCAATTTGACAAAATTTTTTGGGATTCAGAAAAATGTAGTTTAGAATTGGAAATATAAACTCTCAGGTACATGGACCACTAGCTCACTTCTTTAGGAAAAGAACCTACCAGTTAATAACAATGAAACATAAAGCTGTGAAGGGTAGAATATATTTCTCCTTTCTCAGCTATCTGAAAAACGCCACTGGGCCAGTTTAATCATCTTTCCCATTATTCTCGAAATGTGTATTTGAAGTACAGCATCATAAACTAAATGAATATTTTTAAATTATCATGTTAGATTTTTCACCAGTCATAAAGCTGACTGATATTATTTTCTATTATCTTAGTGGTCAATCAGAGTTTACTTTGTACAACTCTTATACAATTATCCTAAATCAACATTACATAACTAAAGGTACATGGTGTGGTTAACTGTTAACTTTCCCCATCCTTTATTACTCCATGTTATGGCAGAGATAGTTGTAGATTTAGAATGTTAAGAAGAATGAATAGAGGTCAATGTCCTTTTTTGAAAGCCCAACTTTTCATGTGTTGTCAAATCACTACTTTTAGTAAATGAATTAATTTTGCTAATATTAATTATCCACAAGAAACTCATTACTCTAAATAATTAGGATTAAAAGAAGCCCATGGTGTGACTTTATTTTTTAGGTGAGGTATCATACAAAGAAAATGAAGCAATTTCAAATTGGGTATGGAATTAATTTACTTTGGATTTGGGAAAGCTACAAGCTGGGAAATTAGGCTACATTTAATCTTCTGATAAAAACACCAAGATTTAGATTATATAATTGTTTAAAAGTTATTTGGTAATTTAGAGGACACTTCCTGAAGGTAAATTTTTTCCCCAAGTTCCTCAGCAGTAGTGTTATTCTGAGGTTAAGAAAAAAACTGTCTCCCCTACAACAAAGGGGAGAGAAACAGCCTAATAATTTCAATGAATAAATTTTAGATTTGCTTAGATTCAAACTTTTAAAAATCGGATTATATATACACAATATGATCAAATATACAATTAGCCAAGATGATCCTCTGAATTGCAGTATGCCAATTCAAAAAGAAACATCATGGCCCAGCTGGATATGGTACAGTCAACCTATTCTTTTCTCTCCATATTTTAATAGCAACAATCATAGTGACAGAATCCACCATGGTCATCTACACTCTTCGCACTAATGACGGGAGTGGGATTGGCTGCAATACACAACAAATGGGTGTTTTCAACTTACTTGTTTTTGGACATGCTGCTCCAATAGGATGGAAATTGGAATGCTTACATAAATGTTATAATCAGGAGTGACATATGGCTCTGCATTTTTTAGGAATTCTAGGTCACCCTTAGATTTGGTTAAAGCACTTCTAATGGATCTTCCACAGGGTGTATATTCCCATGGAAATGGTGATTTTCTGATTCCAAGAATCTGCTCTGACCACTTGTTCAGTATATCTTGGACAGTAAACCAGAGAGAAGCCAGCTTCTGTTGCTTTAAAGACCCCCAGCCTCCCTCTTATCCAGGGTTATAGGACTGCTCTTCTTACTACAAGGATATATAAAAACTACAGTGGAAGAAACTAATCATTCTTAAATTTTTTCTTTTTGAACACTGAGTGCTTTGATAATCTGGTAAGAGCTAGCATCCTCTTATCATAAAAATCTACAAATGCCCAGAAAATGTTGCATAGAACTGTAAGAGGTTATTAAGCCCCTGAAATCCATCCATGGACATCAAGAACTCCACAGCTAAGATGTTCCCTGTGACAACTAGAGGATCTTGTTCATACCTGACTCATCTCTGTGTCTGTGACATGACTTTTAGCCCTGACCCAGGGCCTTCCGTATTGTTCCAGAGACTTACATTGCCTTAGTCCCTTGATAGTGGAGCCACACCAAGTCCCACAGTCAGATGTGTCACCCATGGGTCATCAGTGCAGACACTGAAGTTTCTATAAGAATGTCCTGGTGGCAAAAGTTCACTCCAAGCACAGTACATCGAGAACACAAAATGGCAAGTCTGGGATGACAGATTTTTCTACATTGTTCTGCTTCCTGCCTCTCACCCCTTCCTGGTCTGTAGTTACTGTGCATGTGACTGGCTAGGGTCAGGGCTGAGGGAAGATGATCCAACGGAGGGAAAATCCAGGTTATGCTTGTGAGAGATTGTAGTTAGGGTAAATCAGGAAAGCAGAGCTCAGGGACACTGGACATTGGCAAGATGTTTACCCTAATTGTATGGGGCTCGTTTCTGAGCCCCCATCAAGCAGCTCCTCACTGTGGTTCAGGCAGACTGTTCAGACAGACCACACCCTCCCCAGCTTAGCTCTGGTCTGTCCTCTACTCTGATTCCTTCTCTTTTGTTTTTCCATGAGCCAAATCCTACCCTTTTTTTAGAGATTGCTCTGAATGGACCTCCTGGAAATCTTCTCTAAGATCCCAGGTCCACTTCCCCTTCTGTGATCTCCTGTCACTGAAGAGTAAATAATTATTACCTGGTGTGGCAATTAACTATTCTGTTTTCTCTAGTTGTCTCTGTTCATTCTCCTTCTGAAGCTAGGTCCTTGGGAGTAAGATGTCTACAGTCACCACCCTAAGGGGCTAAGAAAATGTAGCAATCAAGATATACGAGAATGAATGAGTTCAGAATCCAACTATTGAATCATTAGACCAGTAGCAAGGCTGAATCCAAATAATTTTATGAACATTGGAATAGAGAGGGCATGCAGTCTTCTCAGCATTTTTCCAACTTTTTAAAAGTGACCCATACTAAGAAATCTTTTCCCCATCATAATAGAGTATATGCAAATATGTATATTAGAGACGAAATTCGCCTGAAAAAAAACTTACCTATATTACATGTGATACACTCTATTTTCTATTCTGTTCCACTTCATTAAAAAAACAAAACAAAACAAATTCTGGTCATCACCCACTAAATTGATTTCATGACCCCACTAATAGGTAGTAGCTTGTTTGCAAAACACTGGCCTATCTCATGGGATCGTATCAAACCTTACAAGGAATTCTACCCTGCTTTGCATTCTTCTCTAGAAACCATAAAAAGGTTTTCTATTTATTAATTTATATAATATCCAAAGTGAATCCTTATGACAGTTTTGAACTGAGTTTTACCAGGTTTCACAAATGACGTGGTGAGACTCAGAGCCATAACTGGTTTTAAGATTCCAAACCGAGGACTATTTCCACTTTACCATGCTGCATCTACCAGGCTGCATCTATCAGCTGACTTTTGCTGCTCTAGACTTCCCAGCTTGGTTGGAAATGCCCAAAGGGCTAGGAATGTACCCAATACCATGCTGGGTACCCAGGAGATGCTTAATGAATTTATGATAAACAGAATGGAATAATACACTTGGCCAAAGGCCATCTCTTGGCTTTACACAATATTTTGGCATGACATCTTTATGCCAAAACCTAATAATTGGGAGCTAATCGATGGGTGTACATGGGCACAAAGAGATGTTAAAGGTCATTGGAAATCAAGAAGTGGGGGCAAAGGGGGTAAAAACCTATCTATCAGGTACAATGTGCACTATTCAAAAAGCCTTGACTTAAGCATTGTAAAAGGTATCCATGTAACAAAAGCATTTGTACCCCCTTAATATTTTGAAAATTTAAAAAAACAACAAAAACCTTATATAATGCTTTATAATCATACTTTTTTCCTACTCTACGAGCCATTCGTTAATGGTTTTGCACTGGAAAAGTTTCCTAAGCTGATCGTGATTTCTTCAGTGAGCACAATTTTGTCCCCGCCTATGATTGAACTTCTCCCAGAGCTCAAAGCAAGAGTTTCAGAAAGGCCAATAAAAGCACCAAACAGGAAGGTTTTTGTTTCTGTTAGTTTCCCCAAACAGCTGGTTTCCCTAAGGCCGTGATTTAGCGACCTGGTTTCTACCAGACTCTGAATCCATAATCAATGATAAACTATCAAACATGAGCCCTTGGGCCTTTCCAGCTAAATCCAATAGCCTTGGGAAAACACCAAAATACATCTGTCCTAAGGTATATACCTCATGCATGGGGAGGTAGGGTACGCACAGCTAGGACTTGGTACTGAACAGGCACTAAATAATTGTCTGATGAATCAATGAATAAGTGTATGGATAAAAAAATCAAAGTGCGAATGCAGGCTATATATATGTAGGTATTCAGGATTTTTTTTTACATGCATCTATATGAGGCTTTTTGCCTTGATGATGTAGGAGGGGTAAAGATGACAATAACAGTCTCATGGGTACTTGGGAAAGAAAGGCCAGGTGGAAAGAGGAGTTGGGGGCGGGGGGGAAGGGAAGGCAAGAGGGGAAAAAAAAAAAAGAACGAGAGGGAAACATCTGGCTGGAATAGCAGGAAGAAGGCCAGCAACTCTGAATATCGATCACGATCTCTGTTAGCTCTAGAATCATTTTTATCTTACCTGTTACTCTGTTGGACTTTGTTGGACTCAAAGAACATGTTTCATATGACAGAAGTTCCCTTGTTTACTTATTCTTCCTGACTCAGTTTTTAAAGGCCTGTCTAAGCATCTCAGTATGTTTCTTGTAGCTGATATACTTGTGAGCTGGGGTAAGCAATGGGGAAGCAGTGCCCTGCTGGCTCCTAAATCCAGTTCTTGAGGAAGAACTGGTAGATAGAGGACACCTTCTCTAATATGGAATTGAGCGGAACCCTCTGGGCAGGAGGAAAACAGGTGATGTTGCAATGAGAGGGCTAACCTTGCTACCTCATGCCTGATAAGGTTTTGAGAAAAGAACCACATTCTTTCCAAAAGTCAGGTCAGAAGCCTCTCCACACTTTGATTTCCCAATCCAGCACCCGTAATGTCAAATAAAACGAAGGCCCTTGCCCCAAATGAAGCCATCAGCAAATATCTCTGCTTTCCTGGGGATTGTGTTCTCTCACAACATCTTTCTGAATTTATCACTTCATGATGCAGCGAGGGCTTCATCTTTCAATGAGGTACATGGCGATGGAATTGAGGACAGTGGGTCTGAGGGCAGAAGAGAAGGCAGGTGCTACTCGTGCGCCCTGGAGAAGCAGTAAGATGAGGAGTACAGTCTTTGGAGCCAGACTGCCTGGGTCTGAAATTGGCTCTGCCAACAGGTATGTAAGTTGCATGACCTTTTTATGCCTCATATGTGAAAATGGAATAAAATAATCTTATCTCATAGGAATATTTGAGTTAATAGAGGTGATATACTTAAAACAGTGTCTATATATAGCAAGCATGCCATGCAGTGCCAGCTATTAATTATTAGGATGCAAGAAAAGAAATATTCATCTGCCAAATTCAAAGTTTATTTTGGTAGTTTGTTTCTTCATTGTAATAAGGACCACAGGTTTCAGGAACTCTAGAATGTTAGAACCGAAAGGATATATAAATGAGGCCCAGAGAGCTGAGCTCTCCAAGGCCACACGGCTACCTGGTGCTAGATTCAAGGCTTCCTGGTTCTGGACACTCACCGCTGCACCACACTCCAGGTCCATGTCCGGGACCAAGAAGGTGCTGTTAGAGCAATGATAACAACTGGAGCTGCAGTAGCACCCCCAAGAGCCCCCTTGTCCCTACAAAGACAATTTGAAGCTGGTTCATTCATTCATTCATTCACTCATTCAGCACTGATTTAGGCACAGATAGCACAGAAAAGTAAAACATAGTCCTTGTTCTTAAAGGATTTCAATGGAAAGTGGAGCAATAAGATATGGAAATAAAATTATACAGTAACACAATCATTTATATAAAGTAAAAAATATGAGAAAGTTTAGGTATCTGCTGTCTATCTAATCTAATACCAGTAAAAGAGTTTATGGTAAGGTTAATAAATTTATGAATGACTGAAACAAATGAAGCTAAGCAAGGAAAAAGATGCATGGAGCACTTTGGAGATTCAAATAAGCAAAAAATAACATCTCACTGGAAGGATGGGGAAAGTTTTCATGGAGTTAGTGGTATTAGATATGAGCCTTGAAACATGAATAGGTAACGGAATTAGAATGCAACCTTTTCCTCTCTCCTCCTGAAGCATTGCTTTCTAAATATCAATATATACATATGCAAACATATACAAAATAATAAAATATAATTCTATATAAATTTTCTATAGAATGTAGAAGACAAATAAAAAAAGAATTCAAAAGGCAAGAGCTTCAGGCACTTCCCGTCTTACTCTGTGCAAGGCAATTGAAGGAGGGCTTGCTTCAAGAATTATCATCGCACACGAACTCCTAGTCTATCTCTGGGATGCAAGACAAGCCAGTCCTCAAAAGCAGAAGAATGATCATGATCTGATTTAGAGACACAAATTGATAGACTGGACTTCCCACGATGCCTTGTGCATGAGGGGAGGCTCTAAGCATATTGTGGGATCATACTGCAAGAGGGCAGCCAGAGGCCATTGCAGTACCCCAGGCTACACAGGGAAGTGGGAGTAGAAATGTAGAGGATGAGGCTGGTTCTATAACTGCCAGACTGTTTTCCAAAGCAGCTACACCATCTTACCTTCCCACCAGCAATGAACGAGGGTTCCAGTTTCTCCACATCCACATTATCTGTCTTCATCTGTCTTTTTAATTAGAACCATCCTACTGGGTGTGATAGATATGTGATATCTCATCGCGGTTTTGATTTGTATTTCCGTGACAGTTAGTGATGTTGAGCATCTTTTCATGTGCTTATAGGCCATTTATATATCTTCTCTGGAGAAATGTCTGTTCACATCCTTTGTATATGTTTAAATTGGGTTGTCTTTTAATTACTGAGTTGTAAGAGTTCATATATTATGGCTACAAGTTCTTTACAGATAAAATGATTTGCAAAATATTTTCTCCCATTCTTTAGTTTGTTTTTTTTTTTCACTTTATTGATGGTATCTTTTGAAACACAAATATTTTTCAATTTTGATGAAGTCCAGTTTGTGCATTATTTTCCTTTGTCACGTGCTTTTATGTCATTTCTAGGAAACCACTAAGAAACCAAAGTTACAAGGATTTACTCCTGGATTTATTTCTAAGAGCTTTATAATTTTAGCTCTTACACGTATGGATCCATTTTGAGTTAATGTTTTTTTGTATAGTGTGAGAAAGTAGTCTAACTTCATTTTTAAAAAAATAAATAAACTTTACTTTTTAGAACAGTTTTAGATTTATAGAAAAATTAAAAAGATAGTACAAAGAGCTCCCATATACCCTACACCCAGTTTTCCCTATTAGTATGGTACATTTGTTATAAAATTAATTAACTAAAGTTCATAATTTATTCGGATTTCCTTAATTTTTACATAATTTCCATTTTTTTTTCTGTTTCAAAGATACCACGTTACATTTGGTCGTCATATTTCCCTTGGCTCCTTCAATGGTGATGGTTTCTCAGACTTTTCTTGCTTCGGATGACCTTGACAGTTTTGAGGAGTACTGGTCGGGTAGATTGTAAATTTATATCGTAAAATGTCCTAATTTTGGATTTAAATGACATTTTCCTCATGGTTAGACTAGGGATACATGTCTGTTGACTGAGGTTATGGATTTTTTAAAGGAAGACCATAGATGTGAAGAGACATTTGCATCACATCATATCAAGAGTACATACTATTGATATTACTGTTGATGTTGACATTGATCCCCAGGCTGAGATAATGTTAGTCAGATTTCATCTTTGTAAAGTTATTCTTTGATTTCTACCTTTACATATTGTACTCTTTAGAAGGAAG
Source organism: Indri indri (assembly GCA_004363605.1). Classification (NCBI taxonomy): domain Eukaryota; kingdom Metazoa; phylum Chordata; class Mammalia; order Primates; family Indriidae; genus Indri; species Indri indri. Next base: position 15,065 of record RJWJ010004835.1, read on the forward strand.
GCGTTATGTGCATCCCACCCTTAAGGAGTAGGGAGTTCTGGTGCACCTTCTTGAGGGTGAAGTATCCATACAAATTATTTGGAATTTTTCTGCATGGAAGATTTATCTCTTCTCTCTTATTTCTTATTTATTTATTTATTTATTTATTTATTTATTTAATTGTTTCATTCATTTATTTGTTCATTCAAGCAATCATTTATTTGTATTAGTATGGATTCATAGATATTTGTCTCATACTTTAGATTATAATCCAATACTACTTTCTTTTCTTGCTCAATTTATTCCAGCTTTAGCCATTGGGAATTTTTTTCAGTTGGATCCAATGTGGCCTTGACACACCCCTATGGTTTTGTGTACGTGCATGCTGTGTGTGTGTGTGTTTTTGAGTGTGTTTGTTTTCTGCCTTGGCCCTAAAATCAGCCATTTCTCCAAGGAGCCCTGGTTCCTAACACTGGAGAATGGCATTAGAAACCAAGACCTGGGCACAAGATGTACTTGTTGCTACTGGAGTGTCATTGCCTCTAGGAGAGCAAGGAAATATGTGTATACTAACCAATGTATACACATAACACATATCTATGAATATTTCTATCTGTAACATCTGTATCTTTATTGAGTGAAATATGAGTTCTTACTATGTCTTTCACTCTGATCTGTTACCACATGGATCATATCACCACCTTCCCCTTGTTTAATTGTAACCTTCCACTCCGGTAGTGAGAATCCTGGCTCTATCCATTCACTTCATTGTTCAATCACAGTATAAAATAGTATCAGAATTGTTAACTCATACTCCCAAGGAAAAGAAACTCTATCAAATAGAGTACAGTGCCTATGTATGGTTTCTTTAGCTTTTAGTTTTACAGACTCCACTTGTTTCCATGTTACTTAGGTCAGCACCATTTTCCTCCACTCCCTTCAGTGAGGTTGTTTCATACATTTTTAATTATTACATTGATTTGTAATATTATTCATTCCATTGTGGGATTCCCTAGAACTCCTAAATGATTTTTTAATATTTGCATACATGAAGATTTTTCTCTCTGTGCTGTAAAATTCAATAGGTTTTTGACAAACACATAGTATCATGTAGCCATAATTACAGTATCATACAGAATAGTTTCATTCTCCTAAAAAATCCCCCATACTTCACCTATTCAAATCTTTCTCTTCTCTCCCCCAAACTCTGGCAACCACTGCTTTTGAACTTGCTCTATAGTTGTGCCTTTTCTAGAATGTCATATAATTAGAATCATATATAATTCTCTCTATATTACACCCTTTCAGACTAGATTGGCTTCTTTCATTTAGAATATGCACTTAAGATCCCTTTTGTGGCATGATATCTCATTTTTTATCACTGAATAATATTTCACTTTGTGAATGTTATCACAGTTTGTTTATATATTCAATATTGACAGATATCTTAGTTGCTTTTAGTTATTGCCAATTATGAATATACCTTCTGTAAACATTTGTTTCAGGCTTTTGCGTGGACACAAGTTTTCAAAATGGCTGGATAAATACCTAAGAGTTCAATTGCTGGATCAAATATTTAGCTTTATAAGTTCTTCCAAAGTGGCTGTACCATTTTGCATTCCTACCAGCAATGAATAAGAGTTTCTGTTTCTTTGCATTCTCACTAGTATAATAATTGGTATTGTCAGTTTTTTGGATTCTAGCCATTCTAATAGATGTGTAGTAGTATATTAATATTGTTTTAATTTGCAGTTTTCTAATTAGATATGATGTTGATCTTCTTTTCATATGTTAATTTCCCATATGTATGTCTACTTTGGTAAGGTGTCTGTTTAGATCTTTTGCCAATTTTATAATTGGTTTGTTTTTTAAATTGTTGTGTTTTAAGAATTCTTTGTATATTTTGAATACATGCCTTTAATCAGATAAGTGTTTTGTGAATATTTTCTCCCAGTTTGTGGGTGGTCTTTTTATTCTCTTAATAGTGTGTTTTGCAGAAGAAAATTTTAATTTTAATAAAGTTCAACCTATCATTTTCTCGTATGTTTGCTTCCAAAAGTTTTATAGTTTTGTGTTTACATTTATGTCTATGATCCATATTGAGTTAATTTTTAAAAAATGTTTAAGCTCTGTGTCTAGTTTTGTATTTTTACGTACAGACTTCCAATTATTTCAGCACCATTTGTTGTAAAGATGATCATTTCTCCATTGAATTCCCTTTGCTCCTTTGTCAAAGATCATTGGACTATTTGTGTGGGTTATTTATGGGCTATCTATACCATTCCAATGGTTTGTATGTCTATTCTTTCTCCAATACCACACTGTCTTAATTACTGAAACATCACAGTATGTCTTGAAACCAGATAATTTCAGTCCTCTGGCTTTATTCTTCTTCAGTGTTGTGTTGGGTATTCTGGGTCTTTTGCCTTTCCATAGAAACTTAGAATAAAATAGCTTCCTGTGATTTTGATTGGGATTATGTCAAATCTATTGATGAAGTTGTGGATAACTGACAATATTGAGTCCTCTAATCCATAATCATGGACTATATCTCCATTTATTTAGATCTTTAACTTCTTTTATCACAATTTTGTAGTTTTATGCATAAGATTCTGTACATATTTTGTTAAATTTATTTCATTTTTGGGTGCTATTATAAATAGCATTTTTTTAAAATTTCAAATTCTAATCGTTCATTGTTGGCATATAGGAAAGCCATTGACTTTTGAATATTAGTCATATAACCTGCAAACTTGGTATAATCACTTTTTAGTTCCAGAAGATTTTTTTGTTGATAATTTAGAATCTTCTATGTAAATAATCTTGTTATCTGTGCATGAAGACAGTTTTTTTCCCTTCCCAATTGGGACATTTTTCATTTTCATTTCTTGTCTAATCACAGTAGCTAGAACTCCAATACCATGTTGAATAAGAACAGTGAGGGACATTTCTTGCCATGTTCACAGTTTTATGGGGGAAACACCTAGTTTTTCAGTATGATGCTAGCTGTATTTTTTTTGTAGATTTTTTTTTATCAAGTTGAGAGAGTTCATCTCTATTCTTAGTTTGTTGAGAGTTTTTATCAAGAATTAGTGTTGTATTTTTGTCAAATGGTTTTTCTGTATTAATTGATATCATCATGATTGTTCTTCTTTACCTAGTTAAAGTGGTGGGTTATACTGATTTGAATGGTGAACTATGCTTGAATATCTGGAATAAATCCTATGTGGTCATGTTTTGTAATTATTTTTATACATTGTTGAATTTGATTTGCTTATATTTTTTAAAGGATTTTTACATCTATCTTCATAAGATATTGTTCTGTAGTTTTCCTTCCTGAATGTTCTTATAATAGAGGCCTATGATGCAGTGGTAAAGTCAGGGTGGGGAAACATTCCATAATCTTATGGTTGAATATCAGTGTTTTAGTGTGCTTGGGTCCCTGGGATGAGACCTTAACATAGCTCCTCCCACTCAGGTAGGACAGGAAGCTGAGAGGGGGCTGGAGGAAGGACAATGTACTCCCCCAACGTGGGATAAGGCTCCGGTAAAGTCTTTCCTCTGCAAAGTAGGCCTTAGTTATAGAGTATGCTCTGGACTTATCTCAAAATGGGAAATTTTCCAGAGTATGCTCTGGACTTATCTCAAAATGGGAAATTTTCCTCCTAGAGCCATGAGATTTTTCTTGGCTCTTTACCGTGAAAACCTAGTGGGGTTCCTAAAGGTAAATCCCATGAACATGCAGGGCTCCCTTATATGACTGAGGCTCCCAGGGGTTTCTCACTCTTAAAATAGTCCATAGTCAGCCTCCAGCAATTTGTCAAAATTGCCATGTAATTGTTCCTACCAATTTATGGCTCTAAGGACTTCTGCTCCAGGTAAGCAGATCCCAGTGACTCTCTGGATTCGACTGTTGGTCCAGATTTTGGGGTGGCTGTTTGCCCTGAAACTTCAGTTCCCTGATGGATCCAAGAAAAGTCATTGACTTTTAGTTTGTTCTCTTTTTTCTTGTTGTAAGATTGGGAGTGATGACTTCCAAGCTCTTTACATGGAGAGCTGAAATCTAAAGTTCCATCTTCATTCCTTGCGTTTGGATATGCAATTGTACCAGCACCATTTGTTGAAAAGACTATTTTTTCCTCCACTGAATCTTGTGACACCCTTGTCAAAAATCATTTAATGATAAATGTGAGGGTTTATTTCTGGATTTAACTTCGTTCTATTGATCTATGTGTCTACTCTTATGCCCACATTATACCGTCTTGATTACAATAGCTTTGTAGTGAGTTTTGAAATTGGGAAGTGTTAGTCCTCCACCTCCATTATTCTTTTTCAAGATTGACTCTTCTGGTTCCCTTGCATTTCCGTAAGAATTTTAAGATCAGTTTTTTAATTTCTGCAAGGAAGCCAGATGGAATTTTGAAATAGATTGCATTAAATCTGTAGATCACTTTGGGGACTTTGGCTATCTTAACAATATTAAGTCTTCTGACTCATTCCGTTTATTTAGGTCTTTTTAATTTCTTTCAATGATGTTTTATGGTTTATTACACTTCTTTTGTTAAATTTATTCCTATATATTTTATCCTTTTAATGCTATTATAAATAAAATTATTTTCTTAATTTCATTTTTCGATTGTTCATTGCTGGTATGTAGAAATAAAATTGATTTTTATGTATTAATCTCATATCCTGCAATCTTGCAAAACTTATTTATCAGTTCTATTTATCTTTTTTTTTCAGATTTTTTATGATTTTTTTTGTGCCTCATTTAGGTCAATTAAAGCTTCTCTGTGATTCAGTGAGAGTGAGTTAAATTGCCCACAAGATTTATCAATTAGGTCTATTGTTATTCTAAGAAAGTACACTCATCATAAAGTGGTGGTAATAAGATAAACAGTACCTAGGATGAGTCTTGTGGTTGAGAGGGGAGTTTTTTTTTTTTTTGTGGACCTGACATGAGGGTATTTATAGGCTAAAGACAAGGAGCCGGTGAAAAGCAAGAATTTGATATTAAAGGAAAGGAGGTGGCTGATGAAGACAGTGTCAAAAGAGTCAGAAGGGAATGGGTCTAAGTGTAGACACTGGTTTTGAGATGCTTCGCGGTTTACCTTGTCTTAGATTTTGAGAAATGAGTCAAGGGTGTAGATATGAATAGGCGTGTGGACCAGAATGTACATTAAAATGGCCAACCGAAGACAAGAAGCTGGTGGAGAGTATCCCTGGTGACTCCAATTTCTCCATGACCTGGGAGTCCAGGTGATCTGCTGAAGGGAGGGGTTTTGAGGAGAGTGGTAAAGTTTGAAATAATTATCTGGAAAATGATTTGGAATTTGGGGATTGAAGTAAGTCTTTTTAGTAGAAAGTCTTTTTTAAATAAAAAATTCTCTAAAGTCTTTTTAATAGAAAAAAATCTATTTAAAAAGAATAGAACATTCTTCAAAGTCTTTTTAATAGAAAGAAGTCTATTTAAAAAGAATAGGAAATTCTCTAAGGTCTTTTTAATAAAAAAGTTCTCATTATTACTAAGGCAACTGAAATCAGACCAGAATGAAGGCAGATGTGTAAAAGGTCCCTGGTGTGTTTCCATCTTCTGGATGGTTTGCCAAGAAAGTCTAAGAGAAATTTCAGTCAAGCATTATGCAAACCATCCTCTGTCCAAGGCCCTCTTGGCTTTGCGCCCCCACCACGTCACCCCTTTCCGGAACTCTTTATTGTTTTTGAAATGGAACTATGAGGAAATGGTTTCTTTCCAAACCTCTGATGGGGATAGTAAACCTGCTATGTGCTTGATGGGATGATCCTGTTTCTGCCTCAGCACTTAAAAAGAAAATCCTGGAATATGTCTTCTGACTTAAAAATGAAATCCCAGCTTACACGTAAAATCCTGGAAATAATTTCTTAACATCTGTTCCAACAGAAACCAAAGTCTGGGCAAATATTTTTTTCTTCTCCAGAGTTGTGCTTTTGCATGTAGAGGTGTTATAGACGGAGTGTTTGTGTCCCCTCAACTTCGTATGTTGAAGCCCTAACCCCCAATTTGATGGTATTTGGAGATGGAGCCTTTGGATAGTAATTAGGGTTAGATGAGGTCATGAGGGTAGGATCCTCATGATGGGATTAGGGCCCTTATAAGAAGAGACTCCAGAAGGCTTATTCTCTGTCTTTCTCCATGTTTGCACAAGAGGCCATATGAACGCACCATGAGAAGGTGGCCATCTGCAAGCCAGGAGAGAGTTCTCACCAGAACTTGACAATGATGGCACTTTGATCTTAAACTTGCAGTCTCCAGACTATGAGAAAATAAATGTCTGTTATATAAGCCACTCAGCCCATGCTATTTTGTTATGGCAGCCCAAGCAGATTAAGACAGATTTTGGTACTGAGAAGTGGGGTGCTGCTATAACCAACACCTAAATATGTGTAAGCGGCTTTGGAACTGAGTAGAGGCTGGAAGAGTTTTGAGTTATATGCTAGAAACACAAATTCTAAGGGCAATTCTGGCACAGAATTGAGGAACATGTTATTGGAAACTGGAGGAAAGGAAGTCCTGGTTATAAAGTGGCAAAGAACTTGGCTGAACTGTGTTCTGGTGTTTTGCGTGAGGTAGAACTTGTGAGCAATGAAATCAGATATTTAGCTGAGGAGATTTCTGAGCAAAGTATCAAAGAAGTGGCTTGAGTCCTCCTGACTGCTTATAGCAAAATATGAAAGCAGAGGCATGAATTGAAGAAGGAATTTTTAATAAAAAATATTTGGAAAGATTTTTCATCCTATTGTTTCAAAAAAAAATAAGAGAGCTTGTTCTGAAGAGAATACTAAAAGTGTGGCTGAATAACCATTGAAAGAGAGATCATGGATGCACTCATGGACTTAATCAGCCATCCTAACGGAAGCTTGGGATAGAGATGGGATGACACCAGCTGAGACACTGCCAGTTTGAACTAAAGAGGACAGAGAAGGCAGGAAAAATGAAGGGAAGCTGTCAGACTTCTTGGATTTTACAGGATGGGACCATAGATTATTTGGCTGTGAACATGTTCTATGTTTCAAGAACAGAGAAAAAGCACTCCAAAGATGATTCAGAGGTGATCAGGGCTGCCACTCTCACCAGAGGGCCAGAGTACACAGGCCCAGCGGAGCAAAGCTGACTCCACCTTGGTTTCAAAGGGCAGGACCTCATGGATGGGGACCTTTCAGAGAACCAGGTGAGCAGGGCTTCCTCCCACCCCCAGTGGGTGGGACCATAGAACTGAAGGGGCAGGGCGACTCCCAGAGCTGTGGAGTGATGTATGGCTCCAGTGGGCTTGGAGGACAGAGCATCACACCAATGAGGATTCATTCTGAACTTTGAGATCTAATGGAATTTGCCTTGTTAAGTTTTTTACTTACTGTCACCCCTTTCTTCTTTCCTAGTTCTCCCTCTTAAAATGGAAATGTCTATCCTATGCCTGCCCCACCATTGTATTCTGGAAGCATAATCAGGATGAATTTTGCCTTGAATCTTATTCACACTTGATTTAGATAATATTTAGATGAGACTTTGGACTTTAGAATTGATGCTGAAATGAGTTAAGACTTCCAGGGCTGTTGGGATGGAGTTAGTATGTATTTTGCATTTGAGAAAGACATTACTTTTTGGGGTTCAGGGATGGAATGTTATAAACTAAATGTTTATGTCCTTTCAACTCCAATCATACATTGAAGCCCTAATCTCCAGTATGATGGCATTTGGAAATGGGGCTTTGGAAGGGAATTAGGGTTAGCTGAAGTCATGAGGGTGGGGCATTTATAAGAAGAGATGCCAGTGAGCTTGTGTGGTCTCTGTCTCTCCTGCTCTCCCCCATACACATGCATACAAAGAAGTCATGTGAGCACACGATGAGATGGTGGCCACCTGCAAGTCATGAGAAGAGGCCTCAGAATGAAACCTACCATATCAGCACCTTGATCTTGGACTCCTGGTCTCTTTCACTGTGAGAAACACACTTCTGTTTTAAGCCATCCAGTCTATGGTATTTTGTTATAGCATCCCGAGCTAACTAAGACAGGAGGTAATATTCATTAAGTACCAACTATGTGCTATGCACTGTGCCTCATTTCATCTTTGAAATAAAACTAGGAAGTAAGTATTAGTGTTTCCAATTTGCATATGAAGAAAATAAAGCTCAGTATTACACAGCAAGTGATGATGGCAGATATTATCAAACTGCTCCCCACTCCAAAGAAGCCGCACCAAGTTACTCTCTCACCACCAATCCCCACACACTTACCAACCTTGATAACTCACCCTCAATCCTTTTTAAAATCCTTGGTTGGTCTGTCTCACTGTCAGGTCTTGATCTCATTGCTTCCATTTTCAAAGTAATGGTTAAAAATGGTGACAGCTTCTAAAAATTGGCAAAAAATATTAACTTTGTTTTTTTTTTATTTATTCAGGATGTTATGGGGGTATGATTCTTCAGTATGAGAGATATACACCTGCATTACTTTTTTAATGGCTGCATTTAATATTATTGCATATATATACCTCTTATAGGTAGTTTATTTATTGAACCAACCCCATGACCCATGAAGCACATTTAGGTTGTATCAAGTCCTTTTCTATTAAAAAAAATAGCAGCAAGAACAATAAAAAAAGATGTGGCAATAAGCAGCCAGATTACTTATCTTTGTGGTCATGTGTGAGTCAATTGGTAGGATATATTCTCAGAGGTAAAATTGATGGTTAGAGGGTATATTAATTTTGTATCTTTCATATATAGTCTTCCATGTGTTTTCTATAGTCTAAAAAATTCTTCCATGTTTTCTTCTAGTGCCTCTATGATTTCAGTTTTTTAAATTTACTTCTTGGATCCATCTGGAGTTTATTTTGGCATAAAGATCAGGGAAAGGTCCAACCTTAATATTTTTTGCTAATGCCATTTGTTTAAAAATCCGCTTTTCTACATTGATTTGAAATGCTGCTGTTATTGTACATAGAATCCTCATATATATATCTCCTTCTGGACTATTAAGTGTATTTCATTGATTTATTTATCTATTCACATACTCATTTCAAACTATTTCATGTTTCCATAACGGAATGCTAAAATTCAAAGGCTGTGGAATCAGGCTGAAGTCAAATCTTCACTCCACCATTTGTCAAGTGTGTGACTTGGGGCTAGCCACTAAAATGTATTTATTCTTCAGCTTCCTCATTTCTAAAAAGATAAGACATCAAAGTAGCATTGGCTATTGGCTTTCTTCCCCAACTAAAACCTTGAGTTGGACAGAAGAGAGAAAGGTGTTGAAGGATATCTTAAAGTCAAAAAGTAACAAAACCCACAAGTATTCTTGGGTAACGGAAGTGTGCAGTGTACTTGTACAGATAGGTAATAGTGACTTGGAAAGGGATGGCATCAAGGGCAACTTTTAGGAGAGAACTTGAGGGAGGGAGATTCTAATTTTATCCTGTTGTGTTGCCTCCATTGTTCTAGGGGGCTGAGCTCAGAAGTGAGATTAGAGGAATTGAAATTGATTTGGAACTGAGTGATATATTCCTAATACACTGTACAATTTGGCTGAAGTTCACCTTCTGGGTGAGGAACATAGGGTGCTCAGAGCCCCACAAAACAGGGGTCTCAAAACTCCAAAACAAAAATACAACTGAGGGAATATACACTAATGATGAAGCTAGGTCCCCCAGAATCACCCTTTCCCTAGTCCTTTCCCAAGGAGGACTGTAGGTAGCATTAGCTTGAGGCCCAGGGTGACATCCTAGTGTTGAAGGCTATCTCGGATACGTCGCCTCCACTAAGACAGGTGAGATGTCAAGGCTGCAAGTGCCTGAGCTGGTATTTCAATGTGGTCTCTTTGATTACAAAGACTGTTCTTCCTACTACATAATTTTTCTCCATTAGGGAGCATTCTTCAATAATGACAGCTTTCCTCTTACCATTCAATATAGAATACTTTTGAATCCAAAAGAATTTTTCTGAGTAATAAAGATTATTAGTATAATAATAATTACAATAAAAATCTAAAATTGTTTTTTCTAAGGCATAGAATGTTGAGAAAGAAAGACATTTAGTTGCTCGATATTTTCACTATTCTGGATAAATGTGCTTTGCTGACAAGTGAGTTGAAAGTTTGGTAATCTACTTAGGGATGTTCTGAATTGTGTGGAGGAGGGATGAAGGGGTGATGGTGGATGACATTCAACATTCCTCTCATGGAAAACATTCCTGAAACACAGCCATTAAATTTCTATTGTCTAGTCTATTAGCATTGTTTAGTCAAAATCTTTTTGTTTGAAAGCATGAGAAACCAAGTTAGGTTAGTTAAACTTAAAAAAGAGAATTTTCTGGAAGAATATAGGGTATTATATGGGTTCCAAGGAAAATCTAAAGCATTAGTTCAAAGAAGCTTTAGGACCTCAGTAGCAAGAATTCGTAGACTTTCTGTTTATGAGTTCTGCCATTAATAAGAGTCAGCTAAATTCCCAATCTTGGTGTTTCTCAGATTCTCAGGAGAGAAAGAACATTAGACTAGCTGGGGTCAGGCATCCACAGCTGAACTCCATGGAGGGCAAGAGGGATATCATCTGCAACAGGCTCCACCCTTGACCTTCTACTTCCACATGCTCATGGTCACAGATGCCGGAGCTCTTAGAGATCACCTAGTTAAACTCCATTTTTCAGATGATGAAACATGAGGGAAGTTAAGCAACACAATCAATAGCAGAGGGAAGGCTACTGTTCAATGACTCAAGACACTCCGAGCAGTATTTCCACTCCTGTCTCTTCCCCCATTTCCTTGGATGGCACGTTTGTCTTAGCTTCTATTACCTCAGATATGACACATGACAAGAGATTTCTAATCAGCCTGATTGATCCTAAATTCACCACAAGAGATCTCCCCCAAACAATTATGATTGTGCCATTTAAAAAATTCAGTTCAAAATCTTCAGTGGTTACCCACTGTCTATAGGCCAGTTTCCTCATTACAAATACTAATTTGTGCTCGTTCCCCAGGAAAAGTTCGTAAGAAATTGGAGGGATTCTTGGGGCCTCATTTCTCTTAATGTAAGATAAACGGATTAAGGGAACACCAGATGACCTCTGAGGTCCCACCCAGGCTAAAGCGTTCAAGGCCCTATAGCATTAGGCTTCAAATTATCTTTTAAGCCTCATCTCTGTTACTCCTTGATGTAAACATATCATTTTTTTCATATATTTGTACATTTTTGCCATTAAAGTACACTTTCATATCAATTTAGAATGCACAAAGTTCAATATTTAGGAGCTCAAGAGCAATGAAGCATTTTTCCTGTCCTTAAATGGATATATTAATTCTGCCCTTCATGTTCCATAAACTGTCATTGATTTGGTAATTTGATGAAAACATTTTTTACACAAATATTCCACTAAAATGTAAAGTCTACAGACACCAAGAAGTTTATTCAGCCATAGATATAATCTTATAATAAAATAGTCTGAATACACACAAATGAACAAGACAAAAGAATATAGTAGAAAAGCACTTATACTGGAGAAGTTTGACTATATTTGCCCCTAGAGATAACATTTCATTAGAATCAGCTTCTGCCATTGCTTTTATGTCGGGAGTTTATCATTAAATTTAACTCTTTTATAATCTTAATTACTTGACTATTTCTTTTTTAAAAAAGATTTGAAATACTGAATGCAAGCAATCATTGCAAAGTGTATAAAATTCTATACTCTTCTGGACTCTTATGAACTGAATCATCCTAGATAGCTGCTTTCCGTGTAGCTATTATTTTAGCACCAACATTTTTGTTCACTTTGTCATTCCAAAAGTAATCTTCCTATAATGAGGACATCCTCATGAGAGGATAATGAACACAGTCGTCTTTTTTTTTTTTAATGATTCAAGGTCATCATAACCTTTTCACCCTTTCTCTCTGTTTTAGTACCATTTTTTGAGCAGACATGGAACAAAGTTGACTGCACCGATGCTGTATACGACAGGCATGCTTCCATTTGTATTCATTTCCAAATAGTTTGAAACCTCTATTTTGGTATTCCCTTTAGCCAATGAGTTATTTAGAAGTGACTTAACATATGTAGACGTCTGGGTTCCATTTTTTAAAGTTTCTAATTTTAATATAGTATGGTTAGTTAAATGATCTTTTTAAAAACTGTCTTATAATTTCCTTTGTGGCTTTCTATAGGACCAATTGTTATCTGAGTAAATGAACAAATTATGTATTCTCTGTTGGGTGTAAGTTCTATGTATACCTATTAGCATAAGCTTGATAATTTTATTATTTAAATGCTCCATATTTTTATTCATAGTATATTGCAGTGGGAGGCTTTAACAGACCACTGTGATGTATATTCAGGAGAGAATTATCACTGCGTGCAATTAGTTTCCCATCTTTTTTTTTTTTTTTGTTAGCAGCCCTGTAGACTGTAAAGTTTCCCATCTTGAAAGTGAAAGCCTCCACTTTTATTTTTGGTTGTTTCCCTTTTTCTTATTGATTTTAGGGATACTAACCAATTATTACCTATGTTGTAAATATTTGTTACATGTATCTTTCAATTTTGTATCAGGTATATTCAGAGATACAAAAATTTTACATTTTTATGAGGACAGATCTGTCCATTTTTACTTTAAGATTTCTGGAAGTTGTGTCATGTTTATGAGGCTTTCCTACTGCATGATTAAAAAACAGTTTCCTATATTGCCTTCTAGTATTTCATGGTACAGTCTTTCATGTTTAGATATTTTATGTTTGGATATAGAGCTATCAGGACTTTACTTTTTTGTTTCATGTGAAATTTGGTGTGTTTTCCATTCTTCCTTTTCCAAATGGAAGTTTGTATAGCAGTTATTCTTCCCTGCTCCACTAATTTGTTTTGGGTAGGTGGGTGTGGAGGAGCAGTTAACATCCTTTAGTTTATAGGTAATCAAACCATAAACCACATCCATATTTGATGTATTGGACTGTGCAGCACTTAGAGTTCTTGAACTTCAAGATGAGTGTGTAACTGCATGGGATTTTGGGTCATCTCCCTTGGGGAGAAGAAGAGTGTAAGGAAGGGTATGTGTAGATATTGAATACATGGTGCCCAGAGCAGCTGGCTGTGGCAGAGAGCGCTAACTGTCCGCCAGAACAAGCTTCTAGCTCTCCCTCTGGGCACACAGCCAGCGTCCGTCTCCCTGCCTCCCTCAGTTAGATATTGCCATGTGACTAAGTTCTCTCTAGTGCAGTGTGAACAGCCATTCTTGCCACAGCCATAAAGAGTCCTCGTTTATACTCCTCCATCCCTTTTTTTTTTTTTCAAAGTATTACAAAGGTACAAATGTTTTTGGTTACAAGGATCAGTTTTGTAATGCTTGAGTCAGGGCTGTAAGTGTGCCCATCACCCAGATACTGTTCACTGTACCTGTTAGGTAGGTTTTCGCCCATTCCTTCCTCCCCTCTCGCCCATGATGCATTTCCATTGAGTTATATTTCCCTCTATGCACATGTGTGCTCATTGGCGAGTTCCAATTTAATGGTGAGTACATGTGGTATTTGTTTTTCCATTCTTTAGATACTTCACTTAGGATAATGGTCTCTAGTTCCATGCATATTGTTGCAAAAGGCATTAAGTCATCCTTCTTCATGGTTGAGTAGTATTCCATGGTATGCCTGTACCACATTTTGTTAACCCACTCATGAATTGATGGGTGTTTAGGTTGATTCCACATCTTTGCAAATGTGAATTGTGCTGCAATAAACATTCAAGTGCAGAAGTCTTTTTGATAAAATGACTTCTTTTCCTTTGGGTAAATACCCAGAAGTGGGATTGCTGGATCGAATTATAGGTCTACTTTTAGTTCTTTGAGGAATCTCCATATTATTTTCCATACTAATTTGCAGTCCTACCAACAGCATTGCTTTCCCTCTGCATCCATGCCAGCATCTGTTGTTTTTGGACTTTCAATAAAATCCATTCTAACTGGGGTAAAGTGATACCTCATTGTGGCTTTAATTTTCATTTCCCTGATAATTAGTGATTTGAGCATTTTTAAATATGTTTATTGGCCATGTACCAGGCTCCCAGCCCCCTCTGGGGCACTTCCAGTCACCACAGACCCAGATGGAGTCAACAGGCACCATGTTGCTTCTCTACCCACTGTGTGCCTTTGTCCTCCCCAGGGGGCTTCAGTCTCTCAGTTTTCTGCTTGCTCATTCCCATGCAAACATTTCACAGCTCCAGCCAAGACAGCAGGAGCCTCAGGGGTCCAGTGGGTCCTGGGGGATCTGCATGACATTACAGGTGGGCTGCCTTTCGGAGAGGCGGACGGAGACGACCAAAGTGCTAGAGTTCCTCCATCCAGACCTTTTCCTCCGCTTCCCCTCCCCCACTACAGCTGCCAAGAGAAACAATTGAGCTACCACACCAAGGCTTCTACAGAGAGTGGGGCTCAAACTGTTTCCTCTTAAAGTCCTGCATCAGACTAAGGGGTGCGTAGACTGTGAGCTCCCTGCTTACCAGTCCTCCTTGATGCTGTGTGCTCGGTGGCTCCATCAGAGCAGGGTACACCCCAAAGCGGAGGGACATCCTCCATCCTTCTATCTGAAGGCTGGGTACAGATGATGAGATTCTAGGAGATGGGGCCATGTAATGCAAGGATTCTGAAAGACTTGTAAGACTGCACGGAGGAGAGCTGTCTGCTCACCACAAACAATAGCTTTGCACGAACATTCAAGTGAGGGATAAGCTTCCTTAGTGTCTGCCCAAAGTAAGACGAGAGCAAAGTGCAAGTTTGCTTTAGATTTCTAGTAGATATGCTGTATCAAGTTAAGAAAGTTTCCTTCCATTCCTAACTTACCCAGAACCTCTGTTGTTGTTATTTTAATCAGTAATGGGTGTTAAATTTTATTAAAAATTTTTAACGTCTATCAACTATTTCATCTGGATCATTCCCTTAAATGTACCAATGTAATAAATTATAATTGTTACATTAATACAGCCCTTAAAAAAGAATGATATTTAAATAAGACCATGCTATGGTATTCTTTTAACGCAAGGCTGGACTTGACTTTGTTTATAATTTTTGTAAATAATTCAAATGTTTTATTGGTTTATAGTTTTCTGTTTTATTTTTTGCCCAATTTTGGCATTTGGTTTATGCTAGATACAGTTTTTCAGCTTTTTCTTTGGTTCTTAACAATTTATACGTCATGAATCCTCAGGGCCTTTTTGAGGGGTATATTTTTTACTATGGTTCAAATTTCATCTAATGTTATTGATCTACTCATATTCTCCACATCTTCCTGAATCAATTTTAGTAATTTCAATTTTCTTATAAATCCATATTTTTATTCAGATTATAATATTTGTACTCTGTCCTCTCTTTTAAAATTTTTTCCATATTATCAGTTATATCCCTTTTTAAATTCCTGCTGTGCACAATTTTTCCTGATTGCAGCTTCCAAGGGTTTAGGTATTGTTAAAGAATGTGAGTTTTTGTTTAACAAGTTTATCATTTTCCAACTTATTTATTTTTGCTTTTATTTTTATTAATTCTTTCCCTCTGCTTTCCTTGATTTTATTTTGTTGATCTCTTTCTAATATCTTGAGTGCTGTTTACTTATTTTCTTTTTTTGTTTGTTCGATTAGAAGGCATTTGGGGCTATAGAGTTGCCTGTATTCCACAAGTATTAATTCATAACATTCTTTTTCTAATATTTTATAAGTAACCTATTTATTCATAAAATTCTTCATCAAATGACTTCTGTAATAATAAGTTTAATAGCGTGCCTATGCCACTCACTTACAAGTGGAATATTTTTCCATTTTTCCATGGATTTCGGAAGTGTTCTGGGCACTACTTTTCGTTTAGCAACTTGTATCGGGTGAATAAAAAAGGAACCAGACCAACCCCGCATTCCTCTATGATATGTTTGGTATTCTTGAGGTACAATTTATTCATGCAAGTCTTGTTGAGAATTATAGTCCTACACTGAACAAAAGGGAATGTGAATCTTTATAAGTGATCTATTTCTTTTTTGTTTCTCATTGGAAAAATGTATATATTGAACTACCTATATACCTATATTAAAACATTTGAATTCTAAAATTACCAAAAGTATGACAGCTTTAAATATTTTAATGGCCACATGTATAAAATGAAGTATCTTATTAATTTGGCATGACAATTTATGTTTCATTATCTTTATCTATGGAATTAGTCCTCGATAGAAACTTAATATGACTATAAACAACCTTTATGTGAATTGCTACAGGGATTTAATGATACATTTTCTTCCATTTTCTCTAATCATCTTGTTTATTAACACTAAAGTTACATGTTTTTGTACACAGTGAATTCATTATGTAGAAGCCTATTAAATTTCATCTCTGCTCTATATTATTGCACCAGTAACAATATTTATTAGCTTTGTGACATTTAGCGAGTATCTTACCCTCTCTGTGCTTAAGTTTCCTCAAATGTAAAGTGGGAACAACCACAGTACCTACCTCATAGGATTTTCCTAAGGGTTAAGAATCCATAAGTTAAAGTACTTAAAGTAGTCCTGGGGATAATGTTAGTGCTATGTAAGTTAGCTGTTTTTATTGTAATCTAGGAACAATCACAGCTACCTCCATTGAAAATTTTATTGCTAATTTTCTTCTCATTATTAGAATATCCTTTATGTGTTAGGGACATTATACAAATTGTCATCATCATGTCCCACACCCAGTGATGTAGGTATTATTACTCTCCATATGAGAAGCTAAGAGAAGTGAAATAATTGTTCAAATTCACAAGTAGTAAGTGATAGAAGTGGGATTTGAATCCATGTCTATCTGTCATTAAAGTCCATGCTCTTTCCATTGAATCATTCAGCCTTATGCTACTACTCTGTACAAAATCTACCACCAGAACCTCTTTCTGCCATGGCCAAAGCAGAGCTTCATCTTTTTTGGTATACTTTTTGGTACACTGAGAAGACCGTGCTCAGAGCAACAGTGTGGTCTCACTGTGCTGGGATTGAGCTGTAGGCCTCTAACAACTTTAATGATTTCGTGTCTCTTATCTCGGCTTACTCCAGATAATTTGTCAATCAATATCTGGTCTTTGGATGTTCTCTATACCATCCCTCCCAGTTCCCAGTTTCAAACGGGTGTTTAAGATTGCCTAGCTCCAGCTCTCCGAGCAGTCTCTTGGCATGAAGCTGCTCTGCAATATAAAATGCCAATGAATCAATATTGCACAGAAGTTCCAGTTGAAACAGGAGGAAAATGGCTGCCTTTCAGGGGACAAGAGGGGAAGTCCCTGGAAAAATGCTTCCTAGGCCTGAGATAATTGAGGTTTGGTTTGTGCCAGTCACAGACCCATGCTAGGTCTGCACATCCGTGAAGCAAGCCTTCTTCAGTCACTCCAATCCAGCATGCTCACCACCCCTCCTCTCACCTCCTGTAGCTGCCTTAAGTCACAAAGTACTTGTCATTAGTCTTGATTGTTTTATGTATTTGCCCAGTCTCTCCAATAAAAAGGTGCCTTCTATATATTTTCTTTTGTATCCATATTTCCCATATTCTCTGTCAAGTGAGGACCATGTAGTGACCAGTAGCTTCTTTTTTTAAATTGTGGTCAAATATACATAACATAAAATTTACAATTTTAGCCATTTTTAAGTATACATACAGTTCAGTGGCATTGAGTACATTCACATTGTTGTGCAGCCATCACCCCACTACTACCCATCTCTAGAACTTTTTCATCATCCCAAACAGAAACTCCGTACCCATTAAACCATCTCCCCTCAGCCCCTGGTAACTACTATTCTACTTTGTCTTTATGAGTTTGACTACTCTAGGTACCTCATATAAGTGGAATCAAATAATCTTTCTCCTTTTGTGTCTGAGTTATTTCGCTTAGCATAATGTCCTCAAGGTTCATTTGTGTTTTAACATGTGCCACGTGCCAGAACTTCATTCCTTTTTAAGGCTGATTAATATTCCATCATATATATGTGTATGTATATGTATACACACACACGCATACACATATGACTTCTTACTTATCCATTCATCTGTCGATGAACATTTGGGTTGTTTCCAACTGTTGGCCATTGTGAATAATGCTGCTGTGAATACTGGTGTACAAATATCTGTCTGCGGCCCTTCTCTTTGAGAGTGTACCCAGAAGTGGTATCACTGGCTATGACTAATTTTTCTGAGGAACTCCTATACTGTTTTCCACAGCTACTATCCTATTTTACATTCCCACCAGCATTGCACAAGAGTTCCAATTTCTCCACTCTCCCAACCGTTGTTATTTTGCCATCATTCTTCTGACTTAATCTTCATGACAAATGAATAATTATTACTATATCTAGTATCTGTATTGTACTTCACAGTTGAAAGTGTTTTTGCATACATTACACTTTTAATCTTTATATAATCTTTGGTTTAAGTATAATATTTTAGCTACGTTACAATGGAAGAAAATGAAGTTTAGAGATGTTATATCACTTGCCCAAGATCACAGAGTTAATACGTGAAAAAGTCAAAACCATAATTTCACCCCTGATTCTTTTTATTAAATATTACTTGGAGAATTAAGCAATCTGTGTTCTTTGAGATTCTCCCCTGCATATTTTGTTCACTCTGAGTTATAGCAAGGGCAGCTCACACACTGAGAAAAACTTCCAGAAAAGGAGACCCGCTGTTCTCCCGTGTCGCCCAAGATTATCAAAGAAAATAAATGGCTTAAATAAGTAGCAGGAAGATTTAGGTTAGATATTAACTAGGTGACTGGTGTCAGTGAGACTTTGGAAAGGATTACCAAAGGACACTTTGAAATAGTTCAAGTCCTGAAAAATGCTATAGGTTAGATTTCATCCCAGTATATGTCTGAAGGCACAGGAAGTAGTTTAATGAATCCTTGATAATTATTTGAAAGCAGGGGATAAACTGGATGACTTGACATAGTTTCTTCCAGTTATCTGATTCTATAACATGGATCAACCAAATGGCTTTGGACTAGTGAGGTAAGTTGTTCTTTGAGGTTTGAGGATGGATCCTATTTTCTTGACCCCTTCATTCTCAATCGCTGGAGAATGTGGACCCCCAAACTCAGTTCCATTTCATACCCTGAGATTCACCAAGGCCTCAGGGGAGAGGTCAGAGATGACCTGACTCACCTGGGCTCCTGAGCTACTCCTTGGGCAGTTAACTTTCTATACCGCTGTTGAGCTGGTTTCACTCTGCTTCTCTGGGAGATTTGAAGGAGTTGTTTAACTGAGATTAAAGAGGACAGCTTTAATGTCCACCCTTTATGGGTTGTCAGTGCTGGAGCATGAAGTGGGGACTAGGTAGCTGATTTAAGACAGCAAGCCTAGAAGAAAAATACCTGGTGGGGAAATAAATTTTATGGGTACTTATCTAGATGCTACCACCAATTAGCTATCTGCCGTAGAGCAATCTGTAGAGAATGTAGATGTCTATGTGATTCCACTCATGCTGGGCAGTTCCTCCCCTCTCCTGCAGAACTGTGATTGTACACCATTTCGTGACCCTATGTGCAAGGCCAATTCTGTGGCCTTGGTATGTTTAATATCCCTGTGATTTAGTTTCCTCACTATTCAAAAGGAGGAATCATAACTTCTCACTTCACAGTTGTTAGGGAGAAAAATAATAAACCCTTATGAAAAGTAGTGTGTATTCTAAGCACTCCGAAGACCTTTTGAGGAGAATGTTGAAATTAAGGGAAAACTAGAAATCATTTCAGAAACTGCTTGCTGAGAAATGGAAGGCAGTGTGCTGTGTAAATAAAAGTGGTAATCAGTTAATGAGAAATGTACATCTGCAATTCAAAAAGATAAAAATAAAAAGCAAATTATTGAAAAAAAAAGCAAAGGTACTGTTTCTCACTCACATCCTTTTCATTTCCTTCTTCATTCTCTGAAGTCCCCTTGTCAGGGACCCTAGCCCGTTACACAGTAAATGACAGGCGAAGAACTGGACTTAGAGGGGAAATCACTGAAGCACTGCTTTAGTAAATATCCCAACTTTTGCAACAGGCCAGCACTGTTGACCTAGACTAGTGATCGAATTGTTCCTGCCTGATGCAGGGTGGTTAGTCTTTAGACCCGCAGAGCATAGAATGCAGAGCTGGAAAGAGTCCTCAGTGATGAACCCATCCAACACGTCATTGTGCAGATGATGAAACTGAAGTCAACAGAAGTGCCAATTATTTTTCTTTTAAATGTCAGAGGTATAAATTGAAGACTACAATGGAAATAAAGGTAAATATGGCAGGGGTGTACACAGTGATCTCAGACCAAGGGAGCCAGCATTTGTAAGTAGACCTGTCTTTAGATGGCCCTTGGGGTCCTACAAAACTTACACAGTGACTTAACATCATTCCAGACCAGATATCATCTCAATAAATACATGGAGTTAAGGTCAACAGAACCTAGCTTGGCACTTATTTGATTCTCATTCTTCCCAGAACTCCCTTCTAACCCCCAGATAACGTCATATGTTGTTAGAAACCATCCTTCAAAGATCTACCTCTTTCCTTCTGCAGGGTAGCTGGAGACCTCTGTCTGATCCTAATCTGTGCAGGGTCAGCAAAAGTCCAGAAACCTCAATCATTTTTCTGTTTTCACTACTCAGTAGCTTTCTCTCAATTTTAATTGCCTGAATTTTAGTGTCTGTGATAAGAATTCAGTGGTGATATTAGGCGCTTCTGGAACCCCTCCACTGACTGTGGGCATGCCCTGCAAGTGACGATAACAGGATTTGGCCAATTAGGAGTAAAGGAATTTCTTGGCACTACCAGAACTTAACAGAGGATGCCGTGCTGTGTACGTTCCCATGGAGCTGGTTTGATTTCGCAATTTTGACACCCTATCATAATATACCACCCATCTCGAACAAGGTCCCTGTCCAAGTATGCTTTGATGTTTTATGTAATCAGTTGTAAATTTCAGGATTTAAAAATCAAAAGTAGGAATCCACATTTTTTTCCTTTTTGTTCCGTAAGATTTAACATGTTAATTTTATCTTTAATCACAAAAGAACGTGGTGAAGAAACTGTTGTGGAATATGAAACATTTTTTCTAATACTTCTATACATTTAAAAAATATTCTACAATGAAAATATATTTGTGAATCAGAAAAAATGTCTTGAAGAATCTTGCCAGGCATGGTGGGAATTGTTGGGCTCTGTGACATGGTATCTTCACTCAATCAGCTAGACAATGAGGTGAAGCACCAGGTTGCTTATGGGCGACCTTGAGGTTTTATGACTCCATGAAAAATCTAAACTTTTCATGATTAAAAGTGAACTTGGAGGGCCTGGGGGATGATTTTGATGTGAGTTTCATTGTTTAAAACTCCAGATTTGGAGCTATAACTCTCCAAGAAACCTCTACTTGAGGAGCCCAAAGGGAAGGGACGGTGCTCCTCCAGGACAGGGGTGGACAGTGTCAACACTCCTGTGGTTTCTGCTTCTTTGGTGTTTTCCTCAGTGTGACTAAGTTAAACGCTCTTTGTTCTTTGTTCCAGAGTCAGAGACATCCCTGCCACGCAGCACATGGATTTATAACTCTGGCCAAAGGTTTCAACAAATACAGATTTCTCCAATCCAAAGTCCATCTGTGTGTGTTCACGGAAATGAAGAACAGTGCATGTCTTTCCACCACTCTCTAATCCCAGAGGCCCAGGGAGCAGGGGCAGGAGGAGTGAGGTCCCCAAAGGACTTCTTACAGCTCTAGTGATAATGACTGGCTCAGACAGGCTGGCTCTGCCTTGGGGGGACACCCATGGGCTTTATTTATTGCTCCCTTTTGTTCAAACCGAGATAGTCAGTGCTGACACAGACAGTTCAGAAAACAGAAACTGTGTCTCTTGTAACATTTACTTAGTTGATGTAAATGGAAAGGTCATACCCAAAGATTTGATGAAAACATGCTGTTTGTCCAGAGGATGCATTATAACGTTGTAATTGAAAAATTCTACTTAGAGAAAGAGAAGGGGTTGAAAAAACCCCAAACAAACAAAAAAGAGGACAAGATCTGGGATTAGATTTAGGGATGTGGAACATGTAAGGAACATCATAAAATTTGGGATTCCATATTTGGGATTTGGGTACATGATTTGAGACATAAATCAAAATCTTCCATGTCTGAGTTACCCTGTGCCCCAGGCATAACTCCCATGAAGACTGGCAACAGGGAAGGGGCATGAATTCTTCCAGGCCTATGGGTGTCACTGAACAATTTGTTTCTTTAGCATCTCACATAAACATGGGTAGAGTAACAGATAAATCTCACCAGAGTACACACCTGGGGGAGTGCCTTTCAAATATCTGAAGGCCATGTGACAATACCACCTGAAAAACATTTGACTTGAAGCCAAAATAATGATCTTAAACCCATTCTAGTGAGCAGTTTTTGTATACAGCACCCGTTTTGGAGCTCAGCTCAAATACTAGTGGAACCCAGTATTATGGTACAGACTGACTTATCACAAGGTCTTTTGGCAGAGTCCAGGTATGATGTCAACTTTTGAATTACCTACTCTCAAGGGGAGCCAATTGACCTATGGAACACCTGAAAATGAAACTCTACCTACCAGAGATGGGAAACTATGCTTGCCTACAAACTCTGATAAGAGGCCCTTGATAACTGAAAACCATACGAAGGCCAGCAATAAGCCTCAGTTCTTGAGAAGTTCACTGTCTAGAAGGAGAAGCAGATAAAAACTAATGATATTAAAAAATAATACTTTGCCAGGCATGGTGACACATACCTGTAGTCCCAGCTATGTTGGAGGCTGAGGTGGCGGGATTGCTTGAGCCCAGGACTTTGAGTCCAACCTGAGTAACATAGTGAGACTCTGTCTCTTAAAAAAAAATTAAAAAAAATATATTTAGTACTATTCTAAGGGCATGTCCAGGGTGCTGTCAGAACATAGTAGAGGGAGTACCCAATTCAAACAGTGAAGGTCAGGGAAGGCTGGCCACTATATTTAGATGTAAGAAAGGCAGAATACAGTTGATACATCTTGTCTTGAGGATGACACTTGTTTTTCCAAATAAATGAAACTCTTCCCAGAACTATTCCAACACACTTAGCTCTTATCAGCTCTATGCAGCCATCAGCACCCTCAATGAATGGAAGCAAGGTTGGAAATGTGTTAATGCTCAGACACAGGCCAGTGTCATTTGTTTTTAACCTACGGGCCTTGTCTGCTGAATTAATATTCCTCCCTACAAATTTTTCTTTAACAAGCCAGTTCTTTCATGTCTTTCAAACTGAGCCCCTACTTCTCTTCATATAATTTCATAACAGATCTCTGTCTAACCACTTAAACAGTTTAGCTTCACATGACATTATTTCTTCTGGAGGATAAAAGCATAATTGCTTTAGATAATTTTTTGGGGTTGACATTATGCAAGATTTTACTTTGCTTGTTATTTGCCATTTTCCCTTCCCTGCCTTCTGCATATTTCAAGGTCTTCCGAACAGTCAGTGCTCAAGCAGCATGAGCCCGACAGTTATTTTCAGTGTGAGATCTCATTTTATAATAACTAAAAACCTAGAAATGTATTCATTTCCTGTAAAGTTATCTGAGTTGAGTGAGGTTAAAGTTGGAGAATGAGCTCTATCTGGGGCTGCATGGAAAACTCAAGACCCTAAAAGTGAATGTCATTTTCTTGGGCTTTGATGACGCTGTTTATTTTCCACGGCTTAGCACTTTACATCCAGAACAGGGTTTGACTAGCCTGACTCGTGCTAAAATCAGTCTGGATGTTGGCCACCTCTTATCTTTTTATTTTTTCTTATTGGCAGTGTTCATGTGTCCATTATTCCTCTGGATGGGAGAGGCTGAAAGAACTCAGGAATTACAAGGATGGACATTTTCAGTTGCAGGCGGAGGTTATTCCCAGGGTATCTTCCACACGTATGTACCCTGTCTTACAGTGGGTCCCTTAGAGTGGGAGGATTTGTTATTGAGTAAGGGCCACAATCAAGGATTTTCAGCATGAGTTTGGGCACAATGTAGGGTCACTTGAGTTATCCTGGAAATCAAGATAGTGGTAGCCAGTGGAGAGACTATTTTGGAATAACATTTCCAAAAGCCACTTCCAGTTCAAAAATAAATGTTATGCACCAATTGATGTGATCATCAGATCTGCTAATGTGATGGATTATACTGAAAGATTTTTTTAACTGCTTTATTGAGATATAATTCATTTACTGTACAATTCCTTCAATTAAAGCACACAATGCAATGGTTTTTAATATGATCACAGAGTTGTGCAACTATCACCACAATCTAATCTTAGAACATTTTTCTCACGCTCAAAAGAAATCCCATACCCTATAGCCATTACCACCAAATCTCCCCATTCACCCAAGCCCTAGGCAATCATCAACTTACTTGCCATCTCTACAGATTTTCCCCTATTCTGGACATTGTGTATAAATGGAATCATATAATATGTGGTATTTTGTGACTGCCTTCTTTCAGTTAGCATACTGTATTTAAGGTTCATCGGCATTGTAGCATGTATCAGTAGTTCATTCTTTATTCCTGCCAAATAATTTCCCATTGTATAGATAGACCACTTTTTGTTTATCCATTAATTGGTTAATGGGCATTTGGGTTATTTCCACTGTTTGGATATTATAAATAATGCTGCCATGAACATTTGCATACATTTGTTTGTGTGGATATATGTTTTCAATTCTTTTGCATATATATGCCTTGGAGGGAAATTGCTGGGTCATTTGGTGATTATATATTTAAATTGTTAAGAATTGAGAGAAAACAGACAATAGTGAGAACTCTTCCCAGGAAAATGTTAAGGAGAGTGAACGGAGATCAAAGTCGGTACTGAAAGGGTCTGTTTCCAGCTCGAGTGGATAATCTGGATGTCAAGGGTGGCAACAGAAATATTTCCTAAGCAGAAAATAAAACTGCAAGTAAACTTCTCTTTCGTTATAACTTCCTAAGATTTTTTCTGATTCAGACAGGAAGGTAGGTAGATTTTTTATTCTTATAAATTATTTGTACATGGCTGGTGTCAGAAGCATTCAGGAGGAAATTGTATGGATTCAACTGCAACAATTAGATCTGGATCTTGTAAAGCTGTACAGTCCAATATAATGTTTGCTAGTCATATGTGGCTTCTAAAATTAAATTAATTGAAATTAAATAAAATTTGAAATTCAGGTCCAAGTCACACTAGCCACATTTCAAGTGCTGAATAGCCACAAGTTGTTTGTGGCTTCAATATTAGTCTCCATCAGTGCAGATGGAGACTATTTCCCTCATTACCGTAAGTTCTATCAGGCAGAGTTGTTAAAAAGCGCTAAAGCAGTGGCTCTCAGCTGTTGGTGATTGTAGCCCTCAGAGGAATCTGGCAATATCTTAAGACACTTTGATTTTTATAGCTTGGGGAAGGCAGCGTGCTACTGGCCTCTGAGTAGAGGCCAGAGATGCTGCAAAACACCCTACAATGCACAGGACAGCCTCAACAACAATTAGCTGTCTCAAAATGTCAATTGTGCCAAGGTTGAGAAACCCTATTCTAAAGCAGTGATGTCTAAACCTGGCCAGCCTTTTATTAAAAAATCGAAAGAATCACCTGGCCTGCTTTTAAAATCCATATGCCTGGGTCCCACCCTGAAGATTCTGATTAAGAAAGTATGAAGAGGATCTAGGGCTTCGTGTTCAAAAACTTTCGAAGTGATTCTTGTGATTGGCCAGATTCAAGAACTATTGTGTTAAAGTTGACTGACTCTCAGCTCTCAATGTAGAAGAAAATCACCTGGTAAACACTAGCAGTACTCCCACAATAGGATAATGACTCTAAGGCCATTACCTCCTCTGTTTCATTTCTCCAACGCTCGCTCTCTCTCAATTAATGGGGTCATTAAGTAACTCCAGAGTTGTATTCATTCCCCTCCTCTCTTTTTTAATTCTTTCATTCTGCATAAATCTAGTTTGCAAATGATGACAACTTGTTAAATATCATACACTTTCAGTTTACAAACAGAACAAATGACCTAGAAAATGTTTGGCAGTAGTCTTTGTTCAATGGTGTTTAACAGGAAATATCTGAGCAAACAGGAGCACTGGTCCTTAGGCCTCATGCCATGGCATATTACAGTCCATTCCTTTGCTACTAAATAACTTGACACTTGTAAGCGAAATTCATTTTAAATGGTTGGAAGTTGCGTACTTCAAGGTCCATATAATTCTGCTGAACTTAGGAGAATGTTTAAATGAATTCATTTCAGGTTTAAGGTTTTTTTTTTTTCTTTTCACTTTTCCATAACTCTATAATAAGTTACGAAAAGGAAATAGTCCCTCCTTTCAAGAAATTTAAAAGGCAGTAAAACATATTCATGGAAATGACACATAAACACAAGTAACTATAAGAAAAGATAAACATTCTAAGAGGAGATATAAATTTGAGAAGAGATCCTTTCGGTTGAAGATCTGGGGAATTTTTAGGAAGCAGAAGCTTCATTAGCTTCCTCTTCCCTCATTCAATAAAGTCTTGCCGTTGCCCACTTCATGCAAGGTCTGCCATATTAGGAGTTGGTGATAAGTAGACGCAATTCTTCTACTCATGGAATTTAGTTTCCTGGAGACTAGTCAGTGAGTTAACAATTATTTATTGTGTGCCTACTGTGTGCCAAGCATGCAGGCAGACAGGCAATTATGATTCAAAGTGATAAGTGTTAAGATAAAGGAAGGACGTGGTACAATTCATTCCTGGCTGGATTTTCATTGCATCGACTCTTCTAAGCACAGACATTTCTCTCACCTCATTTGCAAGGACTGGATCATAGGGCACTCACTCACCCTTAGCAATAATTAATCATGATATGGAATTTAACAGCTGCCATTCAGTGACACGTTGAAATTATCTAGTGGGCACTAGTGTTAACTCTGGCCTCCTCCAGGAATCAGCAAAGAATTAAAACTAAGAATCTACTGATATAATTCTCAATTTGTTAATACCTCTGAGAGTATTGACTTTTCTCTACAAACCTAGTAGCTATGTCAATTGTGAGATTATTCAGGAATATGATCCCTATGCAATATACTTTGTTGTATGAAGTTTATAGTAATGGCTGGCTTCAATCAACCCTCAAATTATTTTAAATTATCTAACATTTAAAACTTACCAAAAGTGTAGAAGATAATATAATGGACAACTACAGAAAATAATATAATGGACACCTACTCACCATATTGCCTAAAAGATAATATTTTGCTTTTTATGCCTTCAGCTGTCTCTCTTTGTCAGTTTCTTTGTGATATGAATGAAATAAAACATTGAAGATAAAGCCAAAGTTCCCTTTTGTACCACCCTCCTATTCCTTCGCATTTCCTTCCTCCCAGAGGAAAGTTGGTAAATTGGCATTCTAATTCTTATGCATTTAAATTTTTTTCCTGTATATGTATGCATGCATAAACAATACATACTATTGTTTGTTTAATATTCCATTGCGTGTGTCCTTTTGCAACTTGTTCTTTTACTTCCAAGTTATGTTTTCACTGGTTTTAGATATATGTAGATTCAGTTCATGCATTTTAACTTCAGGACAGGAGTACATTGTATGACTGAGTCACCTGACCCTACTGAGAGACAGGGCTTGACCTCTTTTGTGTTCATAGCAAACAGTTGGCCTTACCTGTAGCTCAGGTCTCTTTTGCCTGTAATATATTTTATGTGCCTTTCCGTTCCTTTACTTGATGAGTCCTATTAGAGGTCTGTCCACATTGTTAGTTTTTTCAAAGATATGGATCTATTATTTTTTTCTATTTTATTAATTCCCATTCTTTATTATTTTTGAATGCTCATTGGTTTTGTCTTTATTTTTTGTCAGCTTTATCCAAGTATAATTCATATACAGTAAAATTCACCAATTTTAAGTGGATTAATTCCACGAGTTTTGAAAAATGTCTACAGTGGTATGACTACCAATGCAATGAAGATATAGGACATTTCTATCAGCCAGGAAAGTTCCCTCATGCCCTTTATAGTCAATTCTGTCTCTCTCATTCATGAGCCCAGGCAAATACTAAGCTGCTTTCTGTTATGACAGCTTTGCTTTTTCTGAAACTTCATATACATGCAACCAAACAGTATTTAGTCTTCGTGTATGGCTACTTTCAGTTAGGATAATGCTTTTGAGTTATAGCCATGTTGTTAAATATATCAGTAGTTTGTTTCTTTTTAGTTCTAAGTATTCCCTTGTTAAAATTGACTGTTCTGTTCTATGAATCTATGTCTCTGCACAAAGCACTGTCTTGACTCTGTATCTTTAGAGTAAGTCTTGAAGTATGGTAGGGTAAATCTTGCAACTTTATTCTTTTAAAAGACAGCTAATTGTGATTTTGACTGGGATTGTGTCAAATCTACACATCAATTTGGAGAGAGCTGACATTTTAACATTAAGCTATCAGATCCGTAACTATGGAACATGTCATCATTTATGTAGATCTTCTTTAATTTCTCTCAGAAACATTTTGTAATTTTCAGCGTATGGGTATTGTGTATATTTTATTAAATTTATCTCTAAGTAGCTTATATTTATATTTTAGGTGTTAATTTTTGAAATTTCAAATGCCAATTGTTCAATGTTAACATGTAGAATTGATGTTTTTTAATTGACTTTATATCCTGTTACCTGCTAAACTTGCTTAAAAATTCTAATAGTTCTTTCGTGGATTCTTTAGGATTTTCTACATATAGGATCATGTCAACTATGAATAACTTCCAATCTAGATGCATTTATTTCCTTTTCTTAATCTACTAAACTGATTAGAACCTGTGGTACAATGATGAATAAGAGTGCTGAAAATGAACATCTCTGCCTTTTTTTTCTGATCTTATGAAGAACTCATTCAGTCTTTTATCATTAAGTATGATATTAGCCATAGGATTTTTAAAAATCAAGTTGAAGAAGTTTCCTTCTATGCCTAGGTAGTTTGGAGTTTTCATCATTAATGGGAGATGAATATTGTCAAATGGATTTTCTGCCTTTATGAAGATGATTACATGGCTTTCCTGCTTTATTAATTTGGTGAAATATATTGATAGATATTTTAATGTTAAGGCAAACTTGCATTTCCAAGATAAATCCCACATGGCATTTCCTTTATATATCTCTGGATTTGATATGCTAATATTTCATTAAGGATTTTTGCATTCATGTTTATGAAACATATTCATTTATAAATTTGCTTTTGTTTTATGGCTTTTTCTGGTTTTGGTATCAGGGTAATTCTTGCTTCATCAAATGGTTTGGAAAGCATGTCCTTTTCTTTTATTTTTTGGAAAATTTTGCATAGGAATGGTAGGCTTTCTTACTGAAATGTTTGATATCATCTACCAGTGAAGATATCTGGACCTAGACTTTCTTTGTGGGAAAGTTTTTATCTACATATTCAACCGATTTAAGTGGCTTAGGGCTGGTCATGCTACCGCTTTCTTCTTGAGTGAGCTTTCACAGTTTGTCTTTTCAGGACTAACTTTTGGTATTTTGTCAATTTCATATAACTGGCATAAATTACTTATAATATTCCCTTACTATTATTTTAATATATGTGCTATCCGTAGTGTCCTCTGTATTGTTTCTGACACTGGTAATTTGTGTCTTATTTCTTTTGACTATCGGTCTGACTAGAGTTGTTCATTTTATTGTTCATTTCAATAAGCCAGGTTTTGGTTTCTTTTATTTTCCACTATTGTTTATTTTCTATTTTATTGATTTTTGCTCTGATTTTTCTTATTTCTTATGTATTCTTCCTTAGGTTTAATTTACTCTCTTTTAAAGTGTGTTAGTATAAACATTTGTAACATGATTTTGAGAGCACTTTAATATAAATTTCCCTCAAAGCACTGCTTTAAATGTATTACATAAATTTTGATATGCTGCCTTTTAATTTTCCTTTAGTTCAACATATTTCCTGCTTCCCTTGTGGTTTTTTTCTTTTACCCTTAGTTATTAGAAGTGTGTGTTTAATTTCCAAATAGTTAGAGCTTCACCAGATATCTGTTTGTTACTGATTTCTAATTTAACTACTGCGGTCATAGCACATACTTTATATGACTTGAATTCTTTTAAATTTATAGACTTGTTTTATGGTCCAGAACATGGGTTATTTTGGTATGTGTTTTGTGTGTACTTGAGAAGACTGTGTATTCTACTGTTGTCAGGTGGGGTTTTCATTAAATGTCAATTATGTCAAGTTAATTGAAAATATTGGTCAAATCTTCTATGCCTTTACTGATTTTCTTTTTCCTTCATCTGTCCATCACTGTTAAAATCTTCAACTATAATTATGAATTTGTCCAGTTTTAACAGTTATTGCTTCGGATGTTTTGAATCTGTTATTACTTGCATGTACGTTGAAGACTGTTATGTCTTCTTAATGAATTGAACTTTTGTATCATTATACATTTACACGTTTTTCCCTGGTAATATTCCTTGCTCTGAAATTTAGTTCATTTTGATATTACTATGACCACTCCAGCAAGAAATCTGATTGTGTGAGCATGGTATTTATTTTTCCATCATTTGACTTTTAACCCATCTGTGTGTTTATATTTAAAGTGAGTTTCTTTTAGACAACATGTAATTGATTCTTGCTTTTTAATTCAATCTGACAACCTATGCCTTTAATCGGAATGTTTAAACCATTTATATTTAATGTGATTATCAGTATGGTTAGGTTTATATTTACTGTCTGCTATTTGTTCCTATGTTCCATACCTCCCCCATTTTCCCGCCTTCCTCTTTTGGATTAGCTAATTGTTTTTTATAAAATCATTTTTATCTCCACTATTGGATATATATTAGAATTTCCTCTAGTGTTTACAGTTACATTCTGAACTTTCACAGTCAGCTTTTTAATAAAATTGTACCACTTTACATGTAGTGTAAGAAAGAACTTTAAAGCAGTAAACTTTCATTTCCCTCTTCTAGCCTTCATGCAATTGCTGTTATAAAATTTACTTCTAATATGATATACACTAAAAAAAAAAAACTTGGTTTTCAGTTTTGTTTTATTTTAAAAAATTACCTCTTAAAGAAATTTTTTGAATGAGAAAAAATATTTAATGGCTATTAGCATATTAACATTTCCCAAAACCCTCTTTTATTTGTGTAGATCCAAATCTCCATCTTGTATCAGTATGTTTCTTCCAGAAGAGCTACTTTTAGTATTTCTTATGGTGGGAAAATTTGAAAATCTCTGCGGGTGATGAATTCTCTCAGCATTCGGTTGTCTATAAAAGTCTTTATTTAGCCGTCATTTTTGAAAGACAGATATTTTTGCTTTGTATAGAATTTTTGGTGGCCAGGTTTTTTTCTTTCAATGTCTTTAAGATGTCACGGCATTATCTTGAACTCTGTCTGGTTTCTGATGAGAAGTTGCTTTCATTCTTTTCTTTCCTGCTCTGTAAATGTATCTCCCCTGCCCCTCCTTCCTGCATCTTTTAAGATTTTTTTTCTTAATTATTATTTTTCATCAATTTGATTAAGATGTATCTTAGTATGATTTTCTTCATGTGTTTCCTGTTTAAGTTTCAATGAACTTCCTGGGTCTGAGGTTTTATAGTTTTCCACAAATTTGAAAAAAATTTCAGCCATTATTTTTTCCAATATTTTTGTCTCCTTCTTCTTTGATATTGTCCCATAGCTCACTGATACTCTTTCCTTTTCATTCCCGCCATTGCTTTTACTCCATGTTTTTCATTTGGATAATTTTTGTTGCTGTGCCCCCAAAGTACATGAATCTTTGGCTATTCAGTGTCAAATATGCTCATTGTGTTTAGTGTGTTTTTCATTTCAGATATTGTATTTTCATCTCTAGAAATTCAATTTGAGTCTCATTTATATCTTCCATTTCTCTCCTCTTCATGTTCATGTTTTTCTCTAACTTCTTAAAATATGGAGTTGATTTTTAATACTGTTCTAACATCCTTGTCTGTTAAATGTATCATCTCTGTCATTTCTGGGATGTTTGTATTGATTGATTTCCCTCTTTCTGGTTATGGGTTGTATTTTCCTGCCTGCTTGCATAACAGGTGATTTTCCATTGGATTCCAGCCACTGATGGGTGCTGGATTTTGTTATATTTCTTTAGATATTTTTAGGCATTATTCTCAGATGTAGTTAAGTTACTTGAAATCAATTAAATAGTTTTTAAGGCTTGTTTTTAAGCCTCAGGTGAGTCCAGAGCAGCTTTAGTCTAAGTTTAGTCTCAGGGCATCATCTTCTCAAAGCAAGGGGAGAATCTCTCTGAGAGAGAGCCAAGTCATGCAAGCATGTTTAAAGCTTCTGGTGGATGTTATTTCTCTTACTTTCCATTGGCTGAGGTAAATCACACGGCTAAGCTCAACACCATTAGGGCAGGCAAATTTACTCTGTCCCAAGGGTGGCACTGCAAAGTTACATGGTCAATGGGGTGAATACATAATTCTCTTACATGGAGAAAATAAAGAATTGGAAACAATAATCTAGTATGCCAACACAATTATATATTAACAATTTTGATGATATCTTGTTGGTATATTAATTCACTCACAAATATTTACCAGGTAACTAAAAAGCGTAAGGCATTGCCCTAGGTAGATGGGAAATATTAGTGAACAAAAAGACAAAGATCCCTACCCTAGTGGAGCTTACATTCTTTCAGGGAAGACACATACTAAAATATAAATACAATGAATAGTGCAGTATTATAGTTGCTATGGAACAAAGAAAATGCCAAGCAGGTGAAGGGTCCTTGGGACAGGCTATGGTTTTAAATAGGGTGGTCAGGGTAAAAGATTGTTCCATTATTAACTACTGTTTCCTTTACCCTTAGTAACTTTTTTTTTTTTTTTTTGCTGTAAAACACATTTCGACTGATAGTAACATGACTAAACCCACTTTCTCTCAATTAGAATTAGCATGAGGAAGATTCGTTTCAAAAACATTTCTAATTCTTTATTTCTCCCTATAGTCACACACTTTGCAAAGTACTTGCAGATTTTCACCATCCAGTGAAGTTTCTTTCCCCTCTTCGTGAAACTGGGTTTTCCTTATGATTTACTTTAGCCAGTAGAAGTCTGTGGAATGAATGATGTGCCAGTTCTGATCCTAGGCCTCAGAAGGACTGTGCACTTACCTCCTGTTCTATTTCGGAACCCAGCTATCATCACGCGTGCAAGCCCCTGCTGGCCTGCTGCATGATGAGAGACCACACAGGGAAGAGCTGACCTGGCTAGACAAACCCCCGAATACTGGAGGGAGCAAAGCCAATCCATATCCATCAATATCTCCCGATGACCCCATCTGACCAGCAGACTTGGGAATCAGATCAATGCTTATTTTTTATGTGGTTGTTTGTTATACAGCATTATTGTGGTGATAGATACCTGATGCATATGGGATATATTTTTTTATCCCTTCATTTTCAATCCTTGTATATGGTGCTGTTTAGTTATGCATTTTGCAAGCCTCATATGGCTAAATTTTATTTATGTTTTAAATATTTCCTGTAGGTCTGTACCTTTATATTATAAATAAACTTATTTATACTTATACTTTCTTATAGTGTCCAAAACTAATCACATCTATAGCCTCATCACACCAAATGTGGTAATTCTTTTAATAAACTTTAACTTCATCCTTATGTATGCCCCTGTTTCTTTAAATTATATTGACATCACCAACAGTTTTAGTTCTAGATAACTATTAAATTTGTTTAAATGGTATTCCACATTTTGAGGAGTCCACATTTAATTATATAGTATTTCACAGGTGTGTTACCAGCAATTATTTAAAGTCATGATAATTACTTAATTCTAAGAGTCTCTTTTCCTTCTCTTTTTAACCCTTCTGATACCAGGAGGCATCTCAAAATTAGTGTGTACATTTTATAAGGTGTTTCTCCTTCTTACCCACCCTCAGAAAAGGATGCTGTGAAATCAATGGTGTTTATTAAAATTGATGGTGTCTTAGAAGTGAGCCTGCTACATATACAATAATGCCAAACTCAGCTCTTACTTCATACATGAATCCCTCTGTAAGAAATATTTATTGAGTACCTATGTCTGATGCACTATGCTAGGTGCAGGAGGTACCAGCAGTGAACAAGACATCTGGACACCTGCCATCCCCTATCTTACCGTAGGTCTATAGTCAATAGTCACATGGTCTCATCAATTTGACATTCTAAATGATTCTTGAATCTCTGGCTCAAACCCTTATCATGTCTCATATCTATTACGGCAAGAGACCCTCTTCCCACAACTCCATTTTCCCACAAAGGTTCTGTGATTTGACTTCATTACTCCTTAAACTTCAGTGGCTCTGTCATCTGTTCCAGGATGAAGTTTAAACTCTATAAATCATCTTTGGCCCTCTGTAATCTGCTCCCTGCTACTTGGCTGTATCTCTGAATCAGTCTCTCAATTTATCCTTGTGTAGAACTGGATAAATTAGTTCTCTATGCATTCCGTGCTATTTCTCTCTTCCCTGCCTTGGTTTATATTATCCTGACATGCATGTATGTCCTCTGTCTCTGCCTGGTGAACTCCTCATCCTTAAAGGCCTAATTCAGCATCACCTCGTCCAGAAAGCCATCCCTGACCTTCTAGTTCCCACCTCTGTGCCCTTAATGTTACTCATGTTTTGTTACAAAATCTGCATTCCTCACCAGGAAGAGCTTCTTTAGGGAGGTTCTAACCACTGTCCACCTTATATTCCCCTCCGACCTTACATATTTCTAGGTACATACATAAATAATACATGAGTGTTAAAAATATAAACAACAAATTGGAAGGTAGATTTCAAGAACTGTGAAGGATCTGAGATTTTACCCCACTGCGAGCTAACAAGTCAACTTGCCACAATGTCGTGAATGCTGATGGAAGGTATCAGATTTCCCAAGTCAGAGCCAAGAACTTTTATTCACAGCAAAAAGAGTGTCAACGTGGTTGCACTGGCTCCTGGAGCCCCAGTCCCACAGGGCAGCACAGGTGTGCCTAGATGTATGCCTGCACACATACGGTGTGTCACAGAAGAGGGACACTGAGTCTAGGAAATATGTCTTTTGACAACAGCCTTGGTCTGGGAGGAGAGGTTACAACATCTCTCAAGGTTGCTCACTGGAAACACAACCTTGAGCAATGTTCCAGATAGAGTGTCAGGGCCTTACATCCTTGGCATCACCAGCAAGACATCTAGGAGCTTGAGAGAGCCGTGGAGTAGTGTTTCCCAATGGAGAGAGCAGCTAGATGCAGACATGGTGTTTTTTAACTGTTAGGATAGGAAAACAATAAAAAGCAGACAGAAGAACTCTAACATTTCACTTCCTTGTGCCATTTAGTATGGGGGCTAACAATTCTTTCCTTGACCTTCACTGGACCATGATGGAAACTCACAACGAAGACCTTGAATTATCCAGTAAAAGTTAAAAAATTTAAGAAGACAAGAAGGGTATAAAGTACATACATTTTGTGGAAATTCTAGCTAAAATGCTTACAATAAAGATTAGGTTCCTAAAGAAATAAGATTCAGAAAGTTAGAAAGTTAAGGTATATGTAACTACTTAATCCTTGATAATGGTGGATAAAAACATTTAAAATTACTTGTGAGATTTAAGGTAATGATATGTTGCCAAAGTTGATGTGTATCCATATTACTAAAACTTTATTTTTCACATATTTGTCAGCTACTTGTCTGTACCTTTTCAGTTACTTATTGCCATACTTCAAATAAATATTACATTTTATTCAATTTACCTTGACATCTTTAGAAAATGTTGTGAATAGCATATAAGGTACCTGTTCTTTTGTTCCATCATCAATAATGTGACCCATGACAGCATCAAAAAATGATGTTTTATAGTTAAGGAAATCCTTGATAAGAGAAATTACTGCTCTGCTACACATGAAACAACAGCATATATTATTTTTCACAGTTCAATTTCCAACTTCTAAAAGAATTCTGCCCCACAAAGACCACAATGAATTTCAAGGGAGATTTAGGATCTAATTTAAATCAATTTAGAAAAATGTTTACTTGTATTTGATTTCTCTTCTGTTTCCCCACTACTCTCTAAACCAGAGAACTCATAGGAGATACTAACTGATTTTTAATTTCCACTTGAGAAATTCATCAATTTTATAAGTCCTGATCTATGCATTTAACTAGCTCCTATACATTTGCAGAAAGAAATTGCCGCATATTTGTGACTACTGCTATGAAAAGATGAACACCTTAACCTCATTGCTGAGGCGGGAATATACCTAGATGGCATTCATGATGGCTTCCTAAATCACAAACAAGATCTCTGGGGAAACTCCACCTGCAAAACATATTGAGTGACAAAGAAACTTCAGTCAGAAGTGAGGAGGGTGATAAGAGAAGACAGAGATAGGAGCAGAACATAAAAGCACCAGCATAAAGAAAGGAAAGTCCAGGGGATAACGTTTGTAGGGCTGGGGAAGCAGCGAGTGCTGCGGCTCAGGGACTGGAGCAACGGCAGGGGGAAGCCATCAGGGACTTCTAGGGACAAAGAGGACGCTGGAGGTGAGGGGTGAGGGTCACGTGGATTAGTAATAATTAGGAAAGACTTTCTTTAAGGCCTGTGAGCCAGCACATGATAGGACAGAAAGACCAGAGGTTAGGAGAAGGGGCGAAGCTGGGGTTGCAGGAATTATTAAGAAAAGGGGCTAGAAGGCGATGAGGGGAGAGCCAGCGGCCAGCCCACCTGGAGGGCTGTGCGGGGTAACCCGAAAGAGCTGTGTGGGAAGGTCAGGGAGAAGGATAAAGCATGGCCTTCAGGGAGAAGGAGAGGAAACAGGATGGGAAGCTTCTAGAGGAGGATGGGAAGAGAAGAGTCTGGGTGTGTATGGGAAGGAAGCCTTAGCCTTCTGGCTGTCTAGGAGGGGGCTGTGCTGAGCCAGGACATTGTTTCTGGGACCAAGGAAGAGATATAGTGAAATGGAAACAAAATGCTGCCCTTCCATGCACCACTTAAAATTGTCCCGTGTACCATTTCTGGTGGTATGCTCACCGTATTTTCAGAAAACATTTCCACAGTATTATTTGTAATGCCACAGAATCATCCAGCATATGAGCCGAATGCCTTTTTGTTGGACCTTTGTTGTTTCTAGTTTACATTAGTATAAACAAACTGTATTGAATAACCCTGTAGCCAAATCGTTGCTCACAGTCACAATAGTTTCATGGAGAGAAATTACTGGGGGTAGGAGGGTGCGTTTGGGAAAGGGGAATGCCAGAGCAAAGCATTTAAATAATTTTAAGATGTAATTTTTGAATTGCCCCAATTAACACATTCTGCTATGAGTATATGAAGATGTCTGCTTCCTCACATCCTTATTAACACTGGGTATTATGGTCAGGTTTAATTACATCTTAAATAGAAAAGACATTTTCCTTTAAGAGGTGACAGGATGACTGCAGGTGCACAGGCATCGAGACAGATTTCATCACTAGCCAAGTTCGTGCTGCCTCCTGGTGGCACATACAAAACTGACAGGACAGAAAACCAAATCCAACTACATAGACGACTTAAACAAGTCATCGATGTTAGTTTGTTTATTTAGGGATAAAGTTCTAAGACGCAGGTAGAAGAAACGTAGAAATAATGGGCTTGACCTTAAGATTTTAGAAGATTTTGGAACTGGAAGAAAATTCTTATTCATGACTAGAACATGTGACATGATTGTGCATGATGCATTCAGAGCTGATAACAAAAATTAATATTTCAGTGCCAGGCTGTGAGGAAAGGTCACATGCTGCTTCCTTGAAGGGGCTATGGGACCCCCTGTATCTTGTATATTTTGTATCTGTTTCTCCTGCAAGACAGAGAAGACAATGAGGCACAAAGAGATTAAGTGACTTGTCCAGTGTCACCGTACAGTTTTCTAAGGTCATTATATCACTGAAAAGAACACTCATAACAGCATCATGTACTCTGTATGTTAGCCTAAGTTTGGCAAAGAAAATTTATTTTTACTTTGGAATTGTTCCCTTGTGCAAAACACTATGCTCCCTAGGGACGAAGGAGGAAAGGAAAGGGGAAAAAGCTGCACAAATGACAGTTGTTGGTTGTCCTAAAAAGAGTTGTTAATCTATTGCTGTTTTCCAGAGCTCCATTCTCTGCTCTGTCTACCTGTTCCTGGATAATCTCATTCACTCCCAAGACTGCAAATACATCCCACCTGCATGGTAATCCCTTTGCTCATTCAGTCTTTTACTTAGATTCACTGCGGATAGGCAATATGCTCAGTATTGTTTCTATGAGAATTGAGGTTGGAGAAACAGACATCAAATAATCTTATCAATAAATATGTATTAACAGACTTGATAAGTAAAAGTTTAGGTTACTATGAGAAAGTACAGTGGTTCTTAAACTTTTTTTGCTCTCATACCTCCAATGTGCTCCTATCTCTAATGATTATTAATTGATTGATAATTGATAATTGAGGATTTGCCTAGATTCTTCAATTTTTTTTAAAGTGCTAAAATTAGAGACTACTTGACTTGAAAAATGAATTTATACTCAGCCATTAGAATCATCTGTTAATACATTTTTAATTTTTGGAAAGTTTAACAAAAAAAGATTCATAAAAATATTGTATGTGTCATCATTTCACTTAGATGTGCCTTATTTAACAGATATACTCAGAAAATATACTGTTAATTTCAACATACCTTTTCAAAACTTTTCTTCTTTCATTGAGGCATAACATACATATACCAAAGTACATTCATCTTCAGTGTGCAGGTCAATGAACTTTTAACATGTAGACACTGGTAGCAATGAGATCGTTATTTTATAATGTGTTTATAATTTCTTAATTTCTTAATATGTTCATTTCTACAAAACCTTTGAGTTGGAGTTTGTAAACCAGATGAAATAAAGCACCTCTGCTTTAAAACTTACCTACATTTTTGGGTTTGCTCTAACAGAACTCTCTTTCAGGTACATTGTATTGTTTAAAAATGATAAAGTGATAGGAAAAAAAGTCCTTATTTTTCACAGGGTTTCCAGATAAAATATACAATAACTGATTAAATTTAAATTTTGGAAACTAAAAATTTTTCAGTGTTTTAGTATATTTGGGCATACTTATACTAAAATTATTTTTTTATCTGCAATTCAAATTTAACTAGGTTTCTGTGTTTTTACTTGCTAAATTTGGCAATTCTACTCTTGTTCAATTCCACATTATGTCTGATTCTAATAGCCCAACATGCATCAAAATACTGTTTCTAATGGTGTCATTTGCCTCTCATAGAGATATCAACAAAATAGGGAAAGACACAATGAGTGTATAAAGGAAGGTTTCACTAATGCTAGTATTTTAAATTGCTGCTTATTTGTTTGGTGTTTGAGGGGAATTTATACTCCAGGGCAATGAACAATAATAAACACAGGTAATGGAGACATATGTTTATTTTATAAATTGGGAACTGGGCAATGGTGAAAGGGAAGGAGAAAAGGAGAACTAATCAGCTGTTTCTGGCTTGTAGGAGGCTCAGTTCTTAGGCAGATAAATATTAGGAAAGAATACACATAAAAGGTGAGGATCTGGAAATTGATTCCTTTAAGACCGTTTTGCCTGTGTACCTCATTGGGAAATCTTTGGGCATTTCTAAGTGTACAGTACTCTAGTCTGATGACTACCTATCCAGACTCAGAGGTCTTCACAAAGGAAGTATTATAGCATTTAAGCTGAGAATGGAAGGATGAGTATGAGTAAGTTAACTGAAGCATAGGAAACATATGGTTGATCAGATGTTCACAGAGACTTCCAGCAAATCTCAAGTAAAAAGGCATGTACATTAGAAAGGGGTGTATGCAGGTTGTCTCTTCACTTTGTTAATTGTTTGTTGTGCAGAAGCTTTTTTGCTTGATGTAACTCTATTTGTCTATTTTTGCTTTTGTTGCTTGTGCTTTTGAGGTCTTACCCAAAAGTCTTTGCCCAGATCAATGTCCAGTAGCATTTCCCCAATGTTTTCTTCTAGTAGTTTCATAGTTTCAGGTCTTACATTTAAGTCTTTAATTCATTCTCAGTTGATTTTTGTATACGGTAAAAGATGGGGATCTACTTTTATTCCTATGCATACAGATATCCAGTTCACCCAGCACCATTTATTAAAGAGACTGTCCTTTTCCCAGTGTATGTTCTTGGCACCTTCATAAAAAATGAGTTGGCTGAAAGTGCATGAGTTTATTTGGGAGAAAATATTTGCAAACTATCCCTCTTACAAGGGATTTATAACCAGAATATATAAGAAACTCAAACAACTCAATAAAAACCCAAATAATTCCATTAAAAAATAGGCGAAAGACCTGCATAGACATTTCTCAAAAGAAGACATGCAAATATCCAACAGATATGTGAAAAAATGTTCAACGTCACTAATAATCAGGAAAATGAAAATGAAAATCACAATGAGATATCATCTCACCCCAGTTAGAATGGCTATTACCAAAAAGACAAAAAATAAGAAATGCTGACGAGAAAGTGGAGAAAAGGGAAATGTTAGTATACTATTAGTGGGAATATAAATTAGTACAGCTGTCGTGGAAAATTGTATGGAGGTTTCTCTAAAAGCTAAAAATAGATGTGATATCTAAAAATAGATGGATCATATGATCCATCATCACACTGCTAAGTACATATGCAAAAGAAAGGAAATCTGTATATTGAAGAGATATCTGCACTCCCATGTATATTGTGGCACTATTATGGCATCAACCTAATTGTCCATCAATGGATGAATGAATAAAGAAAATGCGGTGTATGTATACAACAGAATGCTCAGTCATAAGAGAATGAATTTCTGTCACTTGCAGCAACAGGGATGGAACTGGAGGTCATTATGTTAAATGAAATAATCCAAACACAGAAAGACAAATATTGTATGTTCTCACTCATATGTGGGAGCTAAAAAAGTGAATCTCATGGAGGTAGTGAGTAAAATGGCTAGGAAGGAAAGGTGGGGAATGAAGAGAAGCTGGTAAATGGTATAAAAATGCAGTTAGATAGAAGGAATAAGATCTAGTATTTGATAGTATAGTAGGGGAATTATAGTTAACAATTTATTGTATATTCCAAAATAGTTAGAAGGCAGGAATTGTAATTTTTTTCCCCAAAAAAAGAAAGATTAATATTTGAGGTGATGAATATCATAATTACCCTGACTGGATCATTACATGTTGTATACATGTATCAAAATATCACATGTACCCCCAAAATATGTACAAATATATCAATAAAAAATTTTTAAAAAGGACAGGTGCATGTGTTTGTGCGTGTGTGTGTGTGTGTGTGTGTGGTGGTAACTGAAATTAAAATGTCCTAAGGTCCATGTGTTGTTTAAGAAGAGGGTAGAGATATCGATTAGAACTTGTTCAATTAAATAAGTTTAAAAGTTGTAGAGTGATCATGAAAAGACAGTACCAGAACGACTAATTCCCCAAGTGGTAAAGAAGAAAATGGCAGGTGGGGGCGGCAAATGGGGTAGGGGAAGATAGGTAAAAAAAAAGAAAGTTCAATCGATCCAAGAGAACCACTAATGGGGAAACCTAGAAAATTCAGCAAAAACTTATTAACATATAAAATGGTAGGACTGCATCACAAAATATCAAATCATAATCAATGTCAATGGACCAATGTTAAATACAAGCTTCCAAGACTGAGTAAACAAACAACATTGAGCTATATGTTATTTACAAGAGACACAAAAACATAAGGACATGAAAAGTTAGTAGATAAGGATATAAAAAGATACACCAAGGCAAACACCAACTAAATGAAAATTGGCATGGCTAAATCAACATCAGGTAAAATACTTTAAGGTAAAAATTTTCTGAACATGAAGAAGGTTATTACAAACTGGTGAAATGGTCATTTCATCAGGAAGAAATTTCAAACCTTTATGTACTTTATAAAATAGATTCCAAATATAAAAAAGAGAAATTGGCAGGCTTACAAGAAGTTGACAAAAATTACTTT
The DNA here is from genome assembly GCA_004363605.1 of Indri indri. Classification (NCBI taxonomy): domain Eukaryota; kingdom Metazoa; phylum Chordata; class Mammalia; order Primates; family Indriidae; genus Indri; species Indri indri. The sequence goes on from RJWJ010004835.1 coordinate 57,104, forward strand.
CTGTAACTGATAAAGTTGACAAACACATCAGTAAGGATATAGAACACTTGAATACAATTAACAAACTTTACCAAACATATTTTTAAAATGACCAGCTACTAGGCCATGAAGCAAGTATCAAGAAACTTTAAGTAACTGGCATCATTACAAACTACATTCTCTGATCACAAAGTAATTAATGCAAGTAAGTTAGAAATGAGTATCAAAAAGCCAGTAACACATTCCCACCTTTTTGGAAATTAAGAAAAAGTATCTTTGACACATAGATGACAAAAGAAATCTCAATAGTAATTAGGCAAATTTTAAACTGAATGATAAAGAAACTATGCCATAAAAACTTAAGGGCTACAACTAAAGTAGTACCTGAAGGGAATTTCATAGCTTAAGTATATTTTTCAGAAAATAAGAAAGGTTAAAAATAAAGACATTAAACACTAAAGGAATTGAAAATAAATAATAGAACAAACTCAAAGAAATAGAAATGAAGGAAAGAAAGACAAGGAAAAAAACCCATGAAATGCAGAACTACAAGAAAAACCAATAAAGATGATTAACAAGACTTGTCAAGAAAAAAGATGTAAGTACATAAAATACAGAATAAAGGTGGGAATGGGCAAAAAACATAAAACTTGACTGCATCTGTGAGCATGGAAGAATTAATATGGAAGGCACAGATTTTGCCTCCCCTAAACATAGTACCTACCCAGATGACTTTATAGTTGAATTACTAATATTTCAAGGGACAGTTCATTCCTGTGTTATATAAATTGCTATGAAATACAGAAAAATAGTGAATTGCATGGCTTATTTTATGAGGCTAGTATAATTTTTTAATGCATTTTCTTTTTCTTTTAAAATAATTTCAGATTTACAGAAGTTACCAGAGTGGTAGAAAGAATATGTCTCCTCCCCACTTGAAAGCAAACTTCTGACATAATGCCTAATTACCCCCAATACTTCATTGTCTATTTCCTAAAAGCAAGAACTTTTCCCTATATAACCCCAACATACCCATTAGGATCAGGCAACATCACACATGAATACCATCTTAAGCACAGGACCAATTCAAGAGTCTCCCTAATACAGAAATAGAATTAAACGCAGTAACATATGTAAATATCACATTCACCGGTGCTCCAAAAACAGCCATTCCTTCTATTAATCTGTAACTTCATTGGGGGCTCCTGGGTCTCTATCCTGGGTTGCCACAGGTGGGTGTGCCTGCATGCTCTCCGACCCTTGCGCAACCAGAGAAGTGTTGTGATTTCACCCCAATGTGTCACACCTGTACGATAAGCTACATCCTCTACACTGCCTTATCCCAGAGACTCCCATGGCTCTAACCCAGCCTGTGGCCGGTCTCTGGAGACAAGCCTGCGAGGCTGCCCACCCGAGGGCCCCACACAGCTTCCACCCTGGAGAAGGCGGGATCAGAGCTGGAAAGGGCGCCTGGCGCAAGTGTGGGCCTTCCGCTCCACACGCGGCCTCCCCGCTCCGCGCATGCGCCTCGGGCACCCGCAGGACTACAAGGAGCGGGAGCAGGCTGCGGCTTGCGCCATCTTGGGCGTTGGCGGTGTCTGGGGGATAAAACGGCCTGACCGGTGCTGGAGGCTCTTGGTAAGTCCATGCTCCAGGCCTCTTGGTTTCTATGAGGCACCCCCCCGCCCCCCCCCGGCCCTTCCATCTTTTGTCCTTTGACTCTCAGTGGCTTTGGCTTCTGAGGGGCGCCCTGTGCTCTATGGTCCGTGGTGGGATCTGCTCTGCTCCCACCTCCCTCCTGCCTTTAACCTTGGCTGGGGGTTCAGGCTCACCGTGGGGCAGCTTAGTCTGGCCTGCCCAGGAGCAGCTGCCCCTGCCCGGAAAAATGCAGATATCAGGGAGGGGACCCCCCCCCCCCAGTATATCGGGTGAATGATGACTGATCCTAATACTGTTTTTTCCCCCTGGTGGAGATCAAAGGACTTACAGAGAGTCAAGGTATGGAGGTGCTATTTTGGAGAAATTGATTTTTCATGAGTCATTTAATTGTTGTAAAACTTTAAAACAAATTCAAAAAAATTTTTTTTTAACCTGTGGAATTTAAAAAGAAATCCAATCTTTTTGCAGCATGTTAGGAAAAACGGTAATCTCCCTCTGTTTTTCCAATTCTGTCTCCTAATTTATGTTTGATGTGCACCCTTCACGTCTTCCTCTATGTTCACACAAACACATGTTCACATATATAAGTAAGATGTCATTTTCCTATTCTGTGTGCGTTACCCTGGTAACCCTCCTACCCTATTTAACAATTCCTAAGACCTAATTATCAGAGTCAGTAAACGTAGATTTAACTTATTTTTTTACTAGTAATTACAAAGAATAAAATAGATGCTCTATGATTTATTCTGTTTCATCATTAAAGAACATTCAGGGCCAGGCGCGGTGGCTCACGCCTGTAATCCTAGCACTCTGGGAGGCCGAGGCGGGCGGATTGTTTGAGCTCAGGAGTTTGAGACCAGCCTGAGCAAGAGCGACACCCCGTCTCTACTAAAAATAGAAAGAAATTAATTGGACAACTAAAAACATATAGAAAAAATTAGCCGGGCATGGTGGCGCATGCCTGTAATCCCAGCTACTCGGGAGGCTGAGGCAGTAGGATCGCTTGAGCCCAGGAGTTTGAGGTTGCTGTGAGCTAGGCTGACGCCACGGCACTCACTCTAGCCCGGGCAAAAGAGTGAGACTCTGTCTCAAAAAAAAAAAAAAAAAAAAAAAAAACATTCAGGTTGTGTGCATCTGTGTATGTGTGTGTTTTACAGGTTTATTGAAAACAGTAAAGGTATGACAAACTACACATTTGTACTATACCATTTGATGACATGACACATGTATACACCCGTGAAACCACTATAATAAAGATAATAAACATATCCATCATCTCCCCCAGAAGTTTCCTTTCACCCCACCTCATCCCACAGTCCCCTTCTCTCAGGCAGTTACTGATCTTTATGTCACTATAGATTCGTTTGCATTTTATAGGATTTTATATAAATGGGATCATACAGTTTATATTCTTGCTTTGCTTTCACTCAGCATAATTATTTTGAGAGTCATCTGTGATGTGTATCAGTGCTTTTTTTAAGAGTTTCCGTTTTATGCTATACAACTGACAACCTTAATAACAAGATTCAGGCAATATGATTAAATACTGAGTTTATTCAAGCGCATAGTTTGAGGATAGTCACGCAGGAGGACACAGACTCTAAAAGGCTGGGGTTGGTGCTCTGAAGTGGGGAGGGCTGAGGGTCACTTACGTAGGCAAGGTCTGGGGAAGATTACATCATTTTTCCATACAGGGCTAGTGAATAGTTACAGCAATTTGATAGGTTAAAGGCAGTGTTTCTTCTTTTTCTTAAAAGTTATATTTACCATTACCCATGAAGGATGTAGTAGTCAAGGGGTCTTCTATCTCAGAGTGATCTGGTCTGAGCCTGGAGCAAGGAAATAAGGAAGGAAGTTTAATCTATAACAAAGGTCAAAAATTAAGTGGTTAAGCTCCCTGACCAAGTCTCTTCAAAGTTAGCCTTCTTCAGGGCCTAATAACTTTTAGAAGTTCCAATGAGACAAACTATCCATTTTCTCATACACAACCATGTATGGTTCCATTGTTTATTGTGTTGAAAAACGTGGGTTGTTTCCAGTTTTTGGCTTTTACGAATAAAGTTGCTATGAACAATCTCGCGGCAACTTTGTTTTTGCATGGACATAAGTTATACTTTCATTTTTCTTAGGTAAATACCTAAAAGTGGATTGCCTTGGTCATGTGGAAGGAATATATTTAACTTTTTAAGAACTACTGCACTATCTTCCAAAATGGTTGCACCATTTTATGGTTGCACCTGCAGTCTATGACATTTCCAGTTACTCCATACCCTCACCAGTGCTTGGCATGGTTACCCTTTTAATTTCAGCCATTCTAGTGGGTGTGAAGTGTTATCCTAGTGATTTAATTTGCATTTCCCTAGTGACAATGATGTTGAGCATCTTTTTCAAGGGCTAATTTTCCATCTGTATATCTTTGATGAAGTAACTGCTAAGTCTTTTGCCCATTTTTAAATTGGGTGGCTTTCTTAATGAATTGTACAAGTTCTTTGCACGTTTTTAGAGACAGGTGCTAGGTTAGCTATGCTTTGCAAATATTTTCTCACCAACTGTTGCTTGCCTTTTAATTTTTTAAAAAGTGTCTCTGAAGAGCGAAAATTTTTGGTTTTGATGAGGTCTGATGTATTGATTTCCCCTTGTTGTTACTTCAAATATTTTATGTACTATTTAAGAAATCTTTGCCAAATTCAGGTAATTAAGATTTTCTCCTATTTTTTTCCCTAGAAATTTTATATATTTAGCTCTTATGTGTAGGGTTTATGGTCCATTTAGAATTTTATGATATGAGGTCAGTTTTTTTTGTTTTTGAGCTCATGGCTGTGCAACCGGTATGGCATCATTTGTTGAATTGTTTGGCTCCTTGGTTAAAAACCATTTCATCTTTTACTGACCTTATATCTGTGGATCCTATTCTGGATTCTCTCAGCTGTTCGCTGAATTGTATGTTTCCATGCCAATACCACAGCGTTTTGAGTACTGTAGCTTTATGATTAGTCTTAAAATCAGGTAGCGTTAACTCCTCCAACTTTGTTCTTCTTCAGAAGTTTTATTTATTTAGATAAATATTCTATTCCTTTGCATTTCCATAAAAAATTTGGAATCAACATTTCAATTTCTCCAAAAAATATTCCAGAATTTTGACTGGGACTGTGTCAAATCTATAGGTGAATTTGGGGAGAATTAATACCTTAATGTTCATTTAGGTCATCTTTGATTTCTCTCAGCAATGTTTTTTGGTTTTTCTTTTATAAACAGTGCTGCAATAAACATCTTCTAGCGTGCATTCTTATATTAATAAGGATAGATTACCAAAAGTGGGATTACTATATCAAAATATGTGAGGATTTTAATATTTAATAGGTACTGTACATTTACATGACAAAAATGTAACAATTTCTTCTCCTACCTGGAACCTATGAACATTCATTCTCCAGATCCTCACTTGTTCTGAACATAATCGTTCATTTATGGCTTTTACTAACCCAGTGGGTGAAAGAAGAATTATTATTTTTGTTTTCCACACGCTAGCTATGTGCAGCATATTTTTATGTTAAGGATACCAACTTTTCTTTTTTTTTTTGAGACAGAGTCTGGCTCTGTTGCCCTGGCTAGAGTGCCGTGGCATCAGTCTAGCTCACAGCAACCTCAAACTCCTGGGCTCAAGCGATCCTCCTGCCTCAGCCTCCCGAGTAGCTGGGACTACAGGCATGCACCACCGTGCCCGGCTAATTTTTTCTATATATATATTTTTAGTTGTCCAGATAATTTCTTTCTATTTTTAGTAGAGACGGGGTCTCACTCTTGCTCAGGCTAGTCTCGAACTCCTGACCTTGAGCGATCCACCCGTCTCGGCCTCCCAGAGTGCTAGGATTACAGGCATGAGCCACCGCGCCCGGTCTAAGGATACCAACTTTGTATCTACATTACATATTACAATTTTTATAAAATATCTGTTACTCGTCTATTCATGTGATAGTCTTTTCTATACAGGAATTTTAATATATATATGTCTCAAACTCTATTCATCATTCCTTATACGGCTTTTGGGTTTGTCTTGCTTGTCTACCTGATCCTGAAGTGTTTAAAGTATTTTTTTAAATTTCCTTGTAACTTTATGGCACTTTTGAAAAGGGTTTTGTTTCAGTTTATTTTCTTACTGTCAGAAAAGATGTTTAGTCATCTATAGAAAAATGGGACATAGAAAAATGAGAAGGAGAAAATCACTTCCATTCAAAATAACTCATGAGAAAACTGTATGTTTTAACTTCTTTTGAAATTTTGAATTATTACAAATACATAGAAAAGTATGCAAAATAAAGTAACATAAACCCATGAACACAACACCCAGAATTAATAGATGTTATTTTGCCACATTTACTTTAGCTCTCTGAACTGAATATGTACCATTTTCAAGCTTGTTTTTACATTTTTACTTCAACCTTTATATAACGAAATATATCAAAATATGTAATTGGTATGTCAGTGTGGTTATGTATAATTTTGCAACTCTTATTCATGTTACATTTTTGAGATATCAAGTTATACATATAGCTTTGGTTTATTCATTTTCATTACTTTATGGTATCACTATATGAAATTACTTATTCCTCTACCTAGGGACAGTTAGTTTCCAGGTTCTTGCTTTTATAAACAGTGATGCAAGGAATATCTTTGTACATTTGTTTCTTTAGAATAATGCTTTGGATTGAATCGTGTCCCTTAAAGAGATATGTTGAAGTCTTAACTCTGGGACCTGTGAATGTGATCTTATTTGGAAACAGGGTTTTTGTGGATGTAGTCAATTTAAGATGAGGTTGTTAGGATGAGCTCCAACCTGACTGGTGTTCTTATAAGAAGAGGAAAATTAGAACACCTACACACAGGTAGAATGTCATATGATGGCAGAGGTTGGAGTGACACAACTGCAAGCAAAGGAATGACAAGGAGTGCTGACCATCACCAGAAGCTAGAAGAGAAGCATGGAGCAGATTCTCCCTCAGAGCCTTCAGAAGGAACCGACCGTTCTGACAGCTCGGTCTCAGAATTCTGGCCTCCACAACTATGAGAATAAATTTCTGTTGTTTGAGCCACCCAGTTTCTGGTACTTTGTTATGGTAGACCTAGAATACTAATGCAGGGAGGCATAAAGAAATACAAGTGCAGGATTATCTTAACTCTACTAGGTATTACAAAATTGCCTTCCAGGTAGATGTTTTCCTGCCAGCAATGTACTGAAGTTTTTATTTTCCCTTGTTTTTGTTAACACTCAGTATGGTCAGACTTGTTAATATTTGCCTATCTAATGGGTAAAATGTTATCTCATTTAAAAATTTAAAAATTTGTATTTCTCTGATATATAGTAAAGTTGACTGTCTTATATTTTTAAATTTATTTTTCTATTGGGTTTGTATTTTTGCATTAACTGCCTTTTGTAAAGGATGTAAGTCCTATTTTTCATCCATTGAAGAAATATTAAGTGCCTACTGTGTGGCACTGTTCTGGGAATTGTTCTAGGAGGTGGATATAGGCAGTGAACAAAACAGACAAAAATTCTTACTCTCATGGAGCATTCATTCAAGTGAGTGTGAAGAGAAATAGACCAAAATGGGATGAGTAGGTAAACTTTATTGTCTACTACAGAGGCTCTCAAAGTGTGGTCCACAGACCCCCAGGGGTTCTTGGGTCCTTTTTAAGGGATCTGTGAGGTCAAATTTTTCATAATGATACTAAGACATTATTTACCTTTTTTTTTTTATAAAATAGCTTTATACATAATTCACATACTATAAAATTCACCTTTTAAAGTGAAAAATGCAGTGGTTTTTGGTATATTCATAAAGTTGCACAACCATCATCACTATCTAATTCAGAATGTTTTCATAATTTAAAAAAGAAGCCAGGTACCCATTAGCAGTCACTTTCCATTCCCCCCAGCTTCTGGCAATGATAATCTACTTTCTATTTATAAGAATTTACTTATTCTGGACATTTCATATAAATTAAGTCATCATACAACTTGTAGCCTTTTGTGTCTATTTTCTTTCACTTAGCATTATGTTTTTAAGGTTCATCCTTATAGCATGCATGGGTACATCATTTTTTTAAAAGGCTGAATATACTCCATTGTATGGATGTACCACATTATGTTTATCCATTCAGTTGATGGACATTTGGGCAGTTTTTACTTTTAGCTATTATGAATAATACTGCTGTAAACATTCGTGTGCACATTTCTGTGTGGACTGGGCATGTGTTTTTCCACTTTGGTATATACGTAGTAGTGGAATTGCTGTTGAACTTTTTTGAGGAGCCGCCAAACTGTTTGCTAAAGTGGCTGCACCACTTTACAATACTTCCAGCAATATATGAGGGTTCTGATTTCTCTACATCCTTGTTAACACTTGTAATTGTGCTTTCTTTTCTCTTTTATCTTCTCCTCTTCTCTCTTCTTCTCTCTTTTCTCTCTTCTCTCTCCTTTCTCCTCTCTCTCCCCTCTCTCCTCCTCTCTCCTCTCCTCTTCTGTCTCCCTCTGTCACCCTGGCTGTAGTACAGTGGCATGATCACAGCCCACTGCAGCCACCAACTTTCCAACTCTCAGCCTCAAGCAATCCTCCTGCCTCAGCCTCTGAAATGGTATATTGTAGTTTGAATTTGCATTTTCCTGGTGGCTAATGATGTTGAACATCTTTTTTATATGTTTATTGGCCTTTTGTATATCTGTTTTGAAAAATGTCTAGTGAAATCCATTGCTCATTTTTAGATTACAATATTTGTCTTTTTATTGTTGACTTTAAGAGTCTATGTGTATTGTGGATCAAGCCCTGTATCAAATATATGATTTGCAAATATCTTCTGCCATTTTGTGGATTGGCTTTTTACTTTTGTTGGTGGTGTCCTTTGGAGCATGAAAGTTTTTAATTTTGATGGTCCAATTTATCTGTTTTTTCTTTTGTTGCTTGTGCTTTTGGAACCGTATCTTAGAAGCCATTGCCTACTTGGGTTGTTGTCTTAGTATGTTTTCTGTTGCTTATAACAGAATACCTGAAACTGAGTAATGTATAAAGGAAAGGAATTTAATTCTCACAGTAAGTGATACCATGCAGTAGAAACCGTAGTTCCATTGTAAGTTGCGGGAAGCTCTTTGACTCACCATAGGGTTATATCCTAATAGATCCATTGTAAAGTCAAAAATTCATAAGTCAAACCTTCCTAAATCACAGACTGTATATTGTGAGAAGTAGGGGTTCAACTTCATTCCTTTGCATGTGGATATTCAATTGTTTTAGGATCATTTGTTGAAAATATTATTCTTTCTGCATGAATTAACTTGGCACCTTGTCAATGTTCACCTTTCTTGGTGTGTTAATATTGAAAGGGGTGCAGAAAAGCAATGGTGAGTAAAACTGCTGGCACCTTACTATCGGCACCAGACTGCATCATTGTATTCTTCACCCAAGCACTTGTGAAAAAATGTGCCAGTTTCATTTAACAGTGTCCTTGATTGAGCAATAAAAATGAATGTTATTAAAGCTTGATCTTTTAATATTCCTTGTGATGAAATGGTAAGTACTCATAAAAGCACTTGTGTTGATACTGAACTATGCAGATTGACTTGAGGAAAAGCACTTGGTGTAATTATTTGAGTTGCAAACTGAAGCATCTTTTTTCATGCAATAACATACTTCAAAGAACTAACAACAGACAAACTGTGGTTATTCAGAGTTGGGTATTTTGCAGAGTGAATCAAGTTTGTTGCTGTAAGGAAAACAATTGACTATTAATGGTAAAATTCAAGTTTTAAAGCAATAATTAGAAAGCTGGTAAACTTGTGTCTCTCACTTAGAGCTTGATGGCTTCCCAATATTTGACGTTTCTGATGGGATAGCAGGTGATGTTAATTTGATTTGGGGATGTTGGGTAGTGTAATATGGAAGATGTGTATAATTCAGTGAGCCAATGTTTTCAAATTAATCTACATAGTATCTTATGAAATCATGCATATTTGAAAATTTCATTCAAAGTGCAAGATAGACCAATGGACTTTAAGGTAAGAGTAAAAAAATAGCTCATGTGATTTTTATATTATATGTTGTAACTAACTTCTAAGAAACTACCACTTATTGAGTTTTCGTGCATATAAAAGAATATCCTCAGTTATATGAAAGAGATATTAAAATTCTCTTCCTATCTCCAACTACATATTTGTGTGTGGCTAGATTTTCTTCACATGCTTCACCCAAAACAACCTATTACAACACATTGAATGCGGAAGCGGATGTGAGAATCCAGCTGTTTTCTATTAAGCAGACATTAAAGGGATTTGTGAAAATTATGAAACCATGTCACTCTTTTCACTGTGGCTTTTGGTTTTGAAAAATATAATTATCTTTCATGAAGACATCTATGTTAACATTTAGCGGGTTTATTATTTTGAAATGAATTACTTATTTTTCAAATTCCCATTTTTATTTCTAATATGGTAAATATTGATAAAAGCTACATAAATGAAAGCTCTTTGGGGTCTTCATTTTTAGGAGTATAAATGCATCGTAAGACCGAAGGTTTGAGAACAACTAGTTTGATAGAGGTTTTTTGATGATTTTGAGAGAGAGGTTAGAAACGGGTCTATAGATTACTAAGTTTCAGGGGTGGGGTATGGTTTTAATTACAGTGGTCAGGTAGTGCTTTACCTAGAAGGGATCACACAGAGGATAACTTGGAGGAGGTGAGGGAGCAAGCTGTGCTTTGAGAGCAGTTGAGCCCAAAGCACAGAGGCCAGAAGGTTCATGGAGTGGCAAGGAGGGCATCGTAGCTGTGGTGTTATAAGTGAGGAGAGTGCAATGGGAAATAAGGTAAGAGAAAACATGGGGGTCCTGGTGTCGATGGTGATGGTTAGATCTTTAGGACCCCATAGCCATTTTGATGGCTTTAGTTTTCACTCAGTGAAATTAGGAACCACTGGATTTTTTTTTTTTAATTTTAAGCAGAATAGTGCATGTTTTATCTTATATTTTAGAAAGATCACTCTAGTTACAATGCTGAGAATAGCCGTGGGGTCGGGGTAGGGTGGAGTTAAGGATAGAAGACTAGTTAGGAACCTTGTATTACAGATGACAGAGGAAGGTGGATTAGCCAGGGTTTTAGCAGCAGCAGAGATGGAAGGAAGTGTCACGGTTTTATGTGCTCTGGAGATGACCCCAGAAGGATTTCCTGATTGTGGGATACAGGAGAGTGGAATTATGGATGACTGAAGATATTTGGCCTGAGAAAATCTTTCATGTGGTAGATTAAATTGATTTTTAACTTTGTTTATAGCTTCATTTTTTTGTGTGTAATTAAAAAATTTTGAATGTGTTTTAATTTTTTATATCCTCTGAGTTTTGTCTCTTGAAGCCTTCCTTAAGATCAGAAAAAAAATTCTTATATTTTCTTGTAATTCTTTTAGGTTGTTAAACAAATTAGTTATTTTATCTAGCTGGTATTTATTTTTGCTTTCACTATAGCAGAGTTTCTCAACCTCAGCACTATTGACATTTTGGGCAAGATGGTTATCGTGGGGGGCTTTTCTGTACATTATAGAATATTTAGCAGCACCTCTGGCTTCTACCCACTAAATATCAGTAGCATCTACCTCCTACCCTTAGTTGTGACAACCAAATATACTTCCAGATACTACCAAATGTTTCCTTGAGGACGGAATGCTCCTGGCTGTGAATTACTTCAGTAAAGAATATTAAAAAACTGAAACCCTGATTTTGAAATATGCCCATTTAAAAATACTGTACAGGGTTTTATTTCCATCATATCAATGTTGTTAAAGACCTGAATCTAGAAACCACTCTGAATATATGGAGAAGATGGGAGGAGGAAAACCGCGGCATACATGCTTCAGTTTCAATCAGTCTTTTGGAATATGGTGACCTTGCACAATACTGGCCAGAGTTTCAGCAGAATGATTTTAGATTTTGGAAAAGGAAGAATTAATAAGCTGATTCTGTCACAGAAGTGTGCTTTGCTTATTTTTTGTTTAATTTTCGTTTCTGTTTTTGTATTTTTTTCCCACTCATTCTTAGCTCTTGACCACAATTATGTGGTTCAGTTGAAAGAACAGCATGAAGTGGTGGAAGTCATGTACATAGAGAACTAGGCAGATAATCAGAAAACATAATCAGAAACCCAAATCTCTTTGATTTTCAGATTTGTGGACTGAAAAATGAAAATCTTGTTGTGAAGATTAGTCAAACTACTGAAAACCTTTAAAAATGTAAACAGTTATTAATATAAGGAGCTATTATTTTACCTGCTTTAAAATTTTTGATGAAATCCTATAATATTTAAAACTTAAAATTTTATCATAGTTCTAGACCTGTACTCTTCAATAATGTTAGCCACTAGCCACATATAGCTATTGAGTACCTGAAATGTGATTAGTTCAAAGTACTCTAAGTATAAAATACACACCATAGTTTGAAGACTTAGTATTAAAAAAATCAAATGTCATAGTAATAATTTTATATTGCTTACATGTTGAAATAAGTTATTGGATATATAATATTAGATATGTTGAATGAGATTATCAAAATTAATTTCATGTCTTTTTTTGATTTTTAATTTTGTTCCTAGAGAATTTTAAATTATATGGTTAAATTATATTAATATTTCTAGTGTACTCCACTGGTCTAGATGTATTATATGTTAATTCACAGAAGACAAACACCAATGCATGATATCATCCATAATATGTATTCTATGGAATTGGAGAATTTTAGTATAGGCAGGATTTTCTGTATCAATTTTAATACTGTTTGCAGATTCCCTAGAGGGACTGCGATGCTGTGAATTTATTTGAACTTAATTTAGTAGTTTATTAACTTTGGATTTGAATTTAATTTGAACAAATATAGTTTTAAAAAACCATGTTTTAAAAAGAACATTCAAATATCGTATACTAAATTTAAAAGCAGAGAAGAGCACCGATTAGTGCCATAAGATTAACTCTTTGATTATTTAAATTGTGGCTCTCCCATATTTTTATTTGAATCTGTGCCTGGATCACATATGATTGTGGAAGCATGTGTGTAGTTACATATAAATGAGCCTGATTTTCTCAATACTGTGCTGTGAAACAAATAATAAGGCAAATATGATGAAGCTCCTATAAGCTTGTGTTTATTGCAATGACTGTTTTTGTTTACTGACTTTATAAGTAAATTTTATAAACTTATGAAATTATTAGAACACTAGTGAATCCATTTTATAGATATTTTCTATTTTTGCATCTTATATTAGCTTCAGAAGGATTTCTGTTGCAAAAAAAGAAAAGGCTTGAAAGACCCTAATTTAATTCAACCTCTCATTTTGCAGATTTAGAATCTGATTCTAAGGAAGAAGTTTCCTAAATTTTACACAATTAATTTGCATCCTGATATTTAAATCCTGTGTACACAGAGTAAGTATTTTCTCTGATATAGTCGTATTCTAAGGAATACAATATTGAGTAGGGTTGAATTTAGAACACTCTGATTTAAATTATGTCTTTAAAACAATATAGTTCATTGTATAAAATAATTGTTTTTAAATTCCATGTATATATTCCTGAATTTTCTATGAATTATCACAGTCTGGCCTTTAGATGCACAATCCACAATGCTGGGAGCTTTCTTCATGATCTTATTGAGTAAGCGTTGGAGAGACAGGTGAGGGAGGCTGATTGACATCCACAAAATAGGTTATTCTGTCTACCTGATTAAGAATTCTTTCTATTGGTGGGGCCTTTGGTGTGTATTACATGGGACCTAAATTTTCCTTTTATGTGCCAATTCTTAGAGGCTCATCCACATACTTCTTCTTCAGACTTCTTTGTAATAAATCCTCCAATCTTGCTTGCTCTTTCAGAATTTCTAATAGTCCTGCAGAAACCATTAGCCATTACACATTAATAGGTATGGATTATTAACTCAAGAAATTTCTTCTTCAGGCAAGGTAGGTGTAATGGTAGGTCTGTCTACTATCAAGATTTCCTTTCATTACTCAGTCAGAGCTCCACTATGTTGGGGTGTAATGCCTCAGAAATCTGCAATATCAGAAATTTCTGGATGTTGATGGCATTAAGTGAGAACCATGTATAAATCAGGCTTAGATTTTTTTACCACCTCTGATGTGAAACTCACCATGCTGCCATTTGTATTGTTTGAGAGAGGGATAGTAGTGTATAGAAGTAGACTTTTGATAGTTTGAGCAACCTGTTCATATTCTTTCTTGTGCCTTTGTGCTTTGTTTTGGCTTATACATATTGTATGTACCACTTCCAGTTAATGAAGGAGTTCTGCTGGGTACGTCATTTTATACCTAAAAAAAGGGGGGGGGCGTGGCATGGTTCCTGAAAGATGTATGTATTTTTCCTTTCCCATTTACTCACATAAATGGTCACATGGTGAGCCTTTAGGGGAATGCCAGAAAGAAAGTTCTTGTTATAACCCAATATATAGGATCCATTCTTAAGAGTACCTGGTCTTCTCTTCACTTAAGGAATTATAGGGCTATAAACTGAGTAAAGTATGGGAATTGCGTCAACTCTCATGACTTTAAATAACAAAAACTTAGGAAGGCGTTTTGTGTCTTGAATGCTTGTGGTTTATTCTTTTTTTTTTTATTATTTCAGCATATTATGGGGGTACAGATGATTAGGATACGTATGATGCCCTTGCCCCCCCTCCCCCCCAAGTCCGAGCTTCAAGTGTGTCCATTCCCCAGGAGGTGCGCATTGCACTCATTGTTTGTGCATATGCCCGTCCCCTCCTCCCCCCCCGCCTGCCCAACATCCAATAAATGTTACTCTTATGTGTGCACTTAAGTGTAGATCAGCTAATACCAATTTGATGGTGAGTACATGTGGTGCTTGTTTTTCCATTCTTGGGATACCTTGCTTAGTAGAATGTGTTCCAGCACTTTCCAGGAGAATACAAGAGGTGCTATATCACCATTGTTTCTTAAAGCTGAATAGTGCTCCATGGTATACATATACCACAGTTTATTAATCCACTCATGTATTGATGGACATTTGGGTTGTTTCCACATCTTTGCAATTGTGAATTTTGCTGCTATGAACATTCGAGTGCAGGTGTCTTTTTCATAGAGCAACTTTTGTTCTTTTGGGTAGATGCCCAGTAATGGGATTGCTGGATCGAATGGTAGTTCTACTTGTATCTCTTTAAGGTATCTCCATATTGCTTTCCACAGAGGTTGCACTAATTTGCAGTCCCACCAGCAGTGTATGAGTGTTCCTATCTCTCCATTTCCACGCCAACATTTATTGTTTTGGGACTTTTTGATAAAGGCCAGTGTCACTGGAGATAAGTGATATCTTATCGTGGTTTTGATTTGCATTTCCCTGATGATTAGAGATGTTGAGCATTTTTTCATATGTTTTTTGGTCATTATTCTGTCTTCTTTTGAAAAGTTTCTGTTCATGTCCTTTGCCCACTTTTTGATAGGGTTGTTTTTTTCTTGCTGATTTTTAAATAGATTCTGGTTATCAGCCCTCTGTCGGATTTGTAGCACGCGAAAATTTTCTCCCATTCTATGGTTTCCTGTTTGCTCTTGTGACAGTTTCTTTGGCTGTGCAGAAGCTTTTTAATTTGATCAGGTCCCATT
Source organism: Indri indri (assembly GCA_004363605.1). Taxonomy (NCBI): domain Eukaryota; kingdom Metazoa; phylum Chordata; class Mammalia; order Primates; family Indriidae; genus Indri; species Indri indri. The sequence goes on from RJWJ010004835.1 coordinate 72,395, forward strand.
TATTTATTTTTGTTGTTGCTGTGATTTCCTTTGGGGTCTTCTTCATAAATTCTTTGCCTAGGCCAATGTCTAGAAGAGTATTTCCAACATCTTCCTCTAGAATTCTAATAGTTTCACTCCTTAGGTTTAAATCTGTGACCCAGCGTGAGTTGATTTTTGTGAGAGGTGAGAGGTGTGGATCCAGATTCAGTCTTCTACATGTGGCTATCCAGTTTTCCCAGCACCATTTATTGAATAAAGATTCT